>JAWQEG010000703.1:0-168179 GCA_033782935.1 Petrolisthes cinctipes | reverse complement strand
CCCTTACTACAGCATCTTTAGAGAGCTTTAACATCACCACACAAGCTGTGAAACAGCAACTACTCATGCTTGACACCAAGAAGGCGATAGGACCAGACAACATCAGTCCCCATATCCTAAAACGGTGTGCTGAGCAGCTGGCCCCACCCCTAACCATCATGTACAGGAACTGCCTCTCCTCGTGTAAGTGGCCTACACAGTGGAAGGAGGCAAGGGTGGTGGCTGTACACAAGAAAAAATGTAAAAGTGACCCAAAAAACTACAGGCCAATATCCCTCCTCTCTATTGTTGGTAAAATTTTGGAGTCCTTAATCACTACCAACATAACAGACTTCCTGGACAAACACCACCTCCTCAACAACAGACAGTTTGGCTTCAGAAAGGGTAGGTCAGCTGCAGACCTCCTACTGCTATAAGCTACTGCCTGGAACCACTCCCTGGACAGAGGAAAGGATACCTTTGTAGTGGCCCTTGACATTGCTGGTGCCTTCGACAGGGTGTGGCACAAAGGTATCATTGCCAAGCTGGGTAGTCTTGGTGTTAGAGGTGACCTCCAGCATCTTCTCCAGGATTACCTTGATGGTAGAACCCTCAGGACGGTGGTTAATGGTCACACCTCTGGCAAACATCCTATCCATGCCAGTGTTCCACAAGGAAGTATTGTTGGACCTCTGTTGTGGAATGTCTACTTTAATGACATCCTACAACTCATCCCAGAGGCCAGGCATATGCAGACGACTGTACTCTATCATTCTCCTGTGATAGAAAGGATTGGAGGGACACAGTACGTCGCATCAACGAAGCCCTGGAGAAAATTGTGTCTTGGAGCAAGAGATGGCAGATCACCCTCGCCCCTGACAAGACTCAATTAATGCTGATCTCCAGAAGGCAGGACCTGGCAGACCTTCCTCCTCCAGACATCTTGCTTGAAGGTAGAAGGCTCCCACTCCAAAATTCCACCACCATCCTTGGAGTGGAGTTTGACTCAGGCCTCACCTTCACCAAACATGTCAAAAATGTGGCCAAAAACGCAGCCTGGAGACTGGGGTGTGTCCGTCGGGTATCTCACCTGTTAGATGCCAAGGGAGTGGAGGTGCTGTATAAAGCACAAGTACGTCCCCTCATGGAGTACTCTCCTCTCTCTTGGACCTCATGTCCTCCCTCCTACCTGGCCACACTTGACAGAATCCAGGCAAGAGCACAACGTCTGGTGCAACACAGTGCAGTACAACACACTGCCAAACTTCAACCCCTTCAGGAGCGACGAGATGTAGCAGGGCTGTGTGTTATGAAGAAGGCCCTCACCCTCCATACTCCACACCTTACAACCCTACACCTCCCAAACCAGACGGCACCAGTCTATGAAACCAGGACAGCAGCACACAGACAACAGCAGGTACAGGTACCCTTCTCCAGGACGGAACATCACCTCCGGTCATACCTGCCTCGCTATGGACGGCTCTGGAACTCCCTGGTCAACAACACCAACCTTCAACACGACGCAACTCTACAAGCTTTCAAGAGAGAAGCCAACAGATGGGTGATGACTTCTAGAAACCTCAATGTACAGTAGTCTAATTTAGCTATAGATAGTTTTAGAGTCAAAACTAGAACTTTAGTTTAAGTAGTAATAAGGCTAGACTAATTATCTAATTTATACATAGCTATAAGAACCCTAACAACATATTCATAAGTCCTAATACTAAGTTAATAAGATGTAAATATGAATGTCAGTTACAGGTTAAGCTATGTTATAAGGTACCTTACTACTAGATATTAGACAAAAATTGTAAACTGTTTAAATAAAAAAAAAAAGAAAAAAAAAGAGAGAGAGAGAGAGAGAGAGAGAGAGAGAGAGAGAGAGAGAGAGAGAGAGAGTGTTACAAGGAAAAGAAGTACCCTAGGGGACCTTACGATCCATACAAAGAGGGTACCTGTGGGTTTAGTTGCGCAAGTAGGCGACCGTCCTCGAATGTGTCATGTGAAACCATCAAGGAACACTCGCACAACGGCTTAAACACCTAGACGGTGATTTAAGGCTTTGTCTAATCTGGACTTGAACTGATCCACAGAGTTGCTGTTGACTACATCAGCAGGAAGCGCGTTCCAAGTACCGCAGATGCTGTATGTAAAGAACTTACCACACAGATCACGGTTGTATCGCTTCAGTTCAAGTTTGTAGCCATGATTCCTGGTTGTGCCCTCACTGAGTTGGAAAATGTCCCTGTAGTCTACATTGTCAAAGCCTCGTAGTATTTTAAACACTTCGATAAGCTGACCACGCAGTCTCCGGGTTTCCAAAGAGAACAGGTCGAGTTCTACCAACCGATCTTTATAGCTCTTGTGTCTAAGAGAGGGTATAAGTTTGGTTGCCCTGGCTTGCACTCGTTCCAATCTCGCGATATCCTTTCGGTAAGAAGGACTCCAAAACTGGACTGCATACTCCAGGTGCGGTTGGACAAGGGAATTGTACAGACAAAGTACTATCTCCTTGTTCCGGTATCCAAACTGTCGCTTTATGTACCGTAACATCCTTTGGGCTTTCTTCTCAGCCTCAATACACTGCTTTGAGAACTTGAGGTCGCTGGTGATAGTTACACCCAAGTCTTTCTCAGTATCAGTGCTTACGAGAGCATTGCCCTTAAGGTTATACTCTGTTCGGGGGTTTCTGTGGCCTATATGCATAACTTTGCATTTTTTCACGTTAAATGGCATTTGCCACGTGTCAGACCACTCCCCGATCTTCCTAAGATCTTCTTGTAAGCGGGTAGTATTTCCTTCTTTCGCGACATTCATACCAAGCTTAGTATCATCGGCGAATTTGGAAATCTTGGCAACCATGTCACCATCCACGTCATTAACATAGATGATAAACAGTAGTGGTCCCAGAACAGAACCTTGGGGAACACCGCTAGTAACGGGCACCCACTCTGAAGCCTGTCCATTCACTACCACCCGCTGCCGTCTGTCACTTAGCCAGTTCTCTATCCAATTTGCCACATTTCCGTCTATGCCCAGTGCACGCACTTTCCGAAGGAGGCGGCGGTGGGGTACCTTATCAAAGGCTTTCTGAAAGTCTAAGTAGACAACATCGACCGCTTTATCCCGATCATGCTCACTGAAAACAAAATGGAAGAATTCCACCAGATTTGTGAGGTGCTGCCGGAACCCATGCTGGGAACCCCTCAGTAGCAAATTTGATTCTAAGTGTGCTGTTATTTTGTCCACCATGATGCTCTCCATGAGTTTACAGACTATCGAGGTTAAACTGATGGGTCTGTAGTTTGACGGTTGGCTAGCATCTCCCTTCTTGAAGATAGGAGTCACCTCTGCCTCACGCCAGTCTCTAGGAACGCATCCAGTCTGGATTACCCTGTTGAAGACCATGCACAGGTGCTGTGATACTTCACCATGCACTTCTTTCAACACTCTAGGTAAGAATCCATCCGGACCGGGGGACTTGTTTGCTTTTAATTCGATTATTTTTCTCTCGATTTCTTCTTGGGTGAAGACCATTGACTCCAACTTCTCACTGAAGGAGTCCAAAGGTTCGGGAATGGGACCACTCTCCTCAGAGAACACTGAAGAGAAGTACTCATTTAAGAGGTTAGCATTTTCTGCATCAGAGTGCATCAATGCTCCATCCTCATTCACCAAGGGACCGATCCTGCGTCGGATTGGTTTACGGCCATTCACATAACTGAAAAACTCCTTGGGGTTCTCTTTGCAGAGTCTAGCCACACGGACCTCCTCAGCACGCTTAGCCGCCCTTATTTTGGACTTCACGTTTCGATTCAGTCTTCTATGACCGTCAAAGTCCCCAGATGCCTTCGCTCGACGATAAGCAGTTCTCCTCTCCCTTAGTACTGGGAGAACGTCAACAACAACCACAACAACAAAGCCACATGATACAATAAAACAACAATGTCACATGCCACAAAACAACAACAACAACAACAACAAGGCCACATGACACAACACCACCACCACTGTCTCATCTGGTGCGACACCCAGTAATCTCGGGGCCTCGCAAGAGTCACGGGCTACTGATAGCCTACAGCCCCGAGGTTGAGGTATAGAAGAACATAACACAAAAATAAAAACAACACATGACACAACATGAGTCTGTTGACTGACACCACAGCCGACAGACTCCTCCACTCCCAAACCATTCTACACCCAACCAGACTCTCCATAGTACATGTTCACTCTCCATAACACCAATCACCATCCCCAATAGATCATCCATCCTCACACCTCATTCTACCACCAACACCACACTCGACTCCATCACCCATAAAAAACTGTCTTCCCTCCGTACCCTAGTCATCAACTTCCGCAGCATCATAAACAAAAGAACCGCCTTTCACCAAACCCTCCAGACCTATGACGCCGACATTATTATAGGGACAGAGACCTGGCTCACACCTGACATCCAGGACAGTGAAATCTTCCCGACAGACAGTCCCTATAATATGACCCTACACAGGAAGGACAGAATAGACGATAAACATGGTGGAGTCCTAATTGCGACAAAGCCAGGACTAGTTGCGACCCCAGCCACCGAACTGAACGCGGACTCTGAAATTATATGGACTAAAATACAGATACAGGGCTGCAGGACACTCATTATAGGATCATTTTATCGTCCCCCAAATTCAAACTTAGAATATCTGCAGACCCTTGACGATTGTTTATCTAAAATTGACCCCTCCAAAAATATATGGTTGGCTGGTGACTTTAACCTTCCCGACATAAACTGGACAGCACAGGCGACACTGGACAATTCCAACCATGAAGGCGACTTACTATTACAGACTGATAGGAAACTCTTACATGAAAATTTCATTGACATCATTTACACCCACTCACTTACCCAAACAGTACTCGAACCAACACGCACACAAGTCAGTGTAGAAAGACATAATCCTAACATAAGACACGGGGTCACATCCAACATACTAGACTTATTTCTCACAAACATTTCCTTAATTACACGGACACGAGTACTACTTGGTCTTAGTGACCATGAGATGGTACTCATTGACGTAAACATCAAGCCAACAACACAAAAACAATTACCCAGGACAATTTACATGTACAAGCTGACATGGATGGCATTACCCAAGACTTAGTTGAATTTTGTGACTCGTTCCTTGACTCAGACCCAATGGCCAGCTCTGTGGAAACAAACTGGACCAGACTTCGTGACTTTATACGTGACACAATGGACAAGCACATACCCACGAAAACCATCACACATAACCGGTCATTACCATGGTACAATAGACAATTAAAGAGACTACACAGAAACAAGGTAAAGGCATACAACAGAGCAAAACGATACAACGATACAGAACACTGGTTAGAATACAAAAACATACAGAAAACACTACAGAAAGACACTAAACAAGCAGAAACTAAATACACATCCACTTTCCTCGCAGACAACACACAAAACCACAAAAAATTCTTCAGCTTTTTTAAAGCACGCAAACAAGACTCGACCGGTATTACAACATTACTACACAACAATTCCTTGGTTACACACCCACAAGACAAAGCCAACGCCCTTAACACACAATTCCAGTCCGTTTTTACCCATGAACATGAACACTTACCAGACATGCCAACACCATCACACCCACCTATCCCTCCCATTCATATAAACACCCAAGGAATTGAGAAACTCTTATCTGAGGTAGACATACACAAAGCAACTGGACCAGACAATATACCCTGCAGGATATTGAGGACTAACGCTAGCGTTCTTGCCCCTGTCCTGCAGGTTATATTCTCACAGACTTTACAGACCGGTGAACTCCCTCAAGACTGGCTTTTGGCAAATGTGACCCCAATCTTTAAATCCGGAGACAGAACCCTTCCCATTAATTATAGACCTATTTCACTTACCTCAGTCCCCTGCAAAATTTTAGAACACATTATTCATAGACACATAATGGACCACTTTGATAGGCAAAACATACTGACTGACAATCAACACGGTTTTCGTGTGAGACGCAGCTACTGGTAACTACTCATGACATCTTGCAGTCCCTCAATGACAAAAAAATCAGACAGGTTGACACCATAGTATTAGACTTTGCCAAAGCCTTCGACAAAGTCCCTCACCAAAGACTACTACACAAATTAGAATTCTATAGCATACAGGGACAACTTCTTCACTGGATTAGAACGTTCTTGACTACCAGAAAGCAACGTGTAGTTCTTGACGGTAGTCAGTCTCCATCTGTTCCTGTGACCTCTGGGGTACCCCAGGGCACTGTCCTGGGTCCCCTTCTCTTCCTTTCATACATTAATGACCTCCCACTTTCACTTTCCTCCAACACTAGACTCTTTGCAGACGATAGCTTAGTTTACAGACCAATTAAAGATAGGAATGACTGCCTTCGACTACAGGACGACCTAACTGCACTTGAAGACTGGGAAGTCAAGTGGCAGATGACATTTAGACCAGACAAATGCCATCACATCCGTTTTACCCGTGCCCATAATGTCATTCCATATACATACCAATTACACAACACCAACCTCAACACAGTCACTTCCCACAAATACTTGGGCGTCCACATCTCAGCGGACATGAGGTGGAACACACACATAGGTAGCATCAGGGCTAAAGCTAGTAGGGTCCTGGGGTTCTTGCGCAGGAACCTCAGCAGGTGTAACACAGACACCAAAATTATTGCATACAACACTTTCGTTCGGCCACATTTAGATTATTGCGACACCGTCTGGGACCCACACACTTACAATAATATCAATAAATTAGAGTCCATACAAAACAAGACTGCAAGATGGGCCAGACGTGATTACAGACACACTACATCAATCACTTTGCTTAAACAAGACACAAAACTAGACCCATTAGTAACACGAAGACAGATACACAGATAACTGGACCTAACCTAACCTAACCAAATCAAGCACTGACATATACCCTTCTAGACTTGGATAATATGCTGCCGGGGCAGGGAGCTCGAATTACATCAGCACTTCGGTGTTTCAGCCTTCTTATTTCTTTTACTCGTTTCTTTTACTCTACAAGAACGAATGATCTCTGCCAGCGAGTAACTGCAACTATAACTATGGAGAAGAAATGCCTGTTTCTACTGTTAATTGTGCTTGTGCACTACTACTACCCATCGACGCTGCCAACATAAACAAACAATTTGGACGAAACGAACTACTTTCTCTACGCCCACCAATAAGCACTCAGCCACCTATATGGTTTTTAAGTGACATTGAGCGACTGCAGAACGTACAACGCAATGCCGGACATCAAAAATTACCTGCAAGACGCTGGACGGACAGACAAGGTGGTGTACGAGCAGGACTCAGACGGCGAGGAATACGAACTCCGTTACCCATCATAGTGTTTGGGAATATCAGATCCATCCGAAATAAAATCGACAAGCTGTCCGCAAACTGCAAATACCTACGTGAATACAGAGACAGTGCGGTGATCTCCATCACAGAAACATGGCTACAACACAGAGATATTGATGGAACAGTGAACATAGACGGTTTTTCATTAATAAGATCTGACCGTAGAAATATTAAAAAAGGGCGAGGGGGTGGTGTGGCATTATATGTGAATGAAAAATGGTGTTCACAGGTAGTAATAAATGAATCATTTTGTGACAGTAATATTGAATTCTTAGTTGTATCATGTAGACCTTTTTATCTTCCCAGAGAATTCAACAAAGTTATTATAGTTACTGTTTATATTCCGCCTGATGCAGATGAAAATGAAGCAAAAGAATTACTCGAAACATGTGTTACTAAATATGAAAATGAAAGCCCTTAAAGTGTTAAGATTATTTTAAGAGATTTTAATCATTGTGAGCTGCGAGACAATTTTCCATTATATGAACAAGCAGTTAAATGTACAACTAGAGGCAATAATATAATTGATAAATTGTATTGCAATGTGAAAAACAGCTACCGCGTAGTAAAAAAGCCTCCTTTAGGCAATAGTGACCACAACATGTTGTATTGCTTACCAATATATGTTCAAATGCTGAAACGGGAGAAATGTGAGAAAGTTAAGATTCGGAAATGGGAAGGCGATACTATGGTAAAACTACAAGGGTGTTTTGAATGCACGGACTGGAGTGTTTTGTACGACGAGAGAATGACTGTTGACGCTAATTTAGATATCTTCAATTCATAATTTAATTTTTGCTATGACATGATAATGCCTTTGAAAGAAATAACCATTTATCCTAATAACAAGCCTTGGATTGCATTAGAAGTTAAAGCTAAACTGAACGAAAAAAGATTATGTTTTCAAAATGGCGATCGATCTCAGTTGAAAGCATTACAACAACAGTTGAATAAAGAAATAGATGAAGCAAAGAGAATGTATAAAGTAAAGGTTGAAAATCTTTTTCGAACAAATAGAAGTAAAGACGCATGGAAAGGATTAAAAACTTTGATCGGATATAACAATAAGACCAAACAATTTAAAATAAATAATGTTAACTCATATGCAAATGATATTAACTTATTTTTTGCGAGGTTTGATACAGCTGATTAAAGTGATGAGGGTAATAACGTAATGTCCTTAATTAGAGCTGTTGCAGACGATAGAATTATTATTAGTTATGAGATGGTTTTAGAGTCTCTCAAGCGAGTTCGAAGCAATAAGGCTACGGGCCCCAATAACATCCCAGCTCTAGTAATTAAAGGATGCGCAGACGAATTGACACCTATCCTACAAAAACTGTTTCAAGATTCACTGGATCAGGGAGTAGTTCCAAGTATATGGAAGCTTTCAGAAATAAAACCAATTCCCAAAGTCTCATTCCCTAAGGTTTTCAATGATTTTAGACCAGTAGCACTGACATCAAATATAATGAAATGCTTTGAATCTATCTTAAGGAAGTATTTATGTAAACATGTTGTAAGTTTAACATATCCACTTCAATTTGCCTACTGTTAAAACAGAAGCGTACAAGACGCTAGTTCAACATTAGCCTAATGGATGAAATTTGCAAACATATAGACAAATCTGGTACTCAGAGCAGAATTTTATTTGTTGATTTTAGCTCAGCTTTTAATACGATACAACCACATATCCTTCTTAACAAACTACTCAATATGGGAGTAAATAGTAATCTTTTATGATGGATCTACAGTTATCTCTGTCACAGGCCACAATATACAAAAATAAATAATGTTACCTCAAACGTAATTTTTACTAATACACGAGCGCCTCAGGGATGCGTTATGTCACCTACTCTTTTCAGTCTGTACACAGATGACTGTAGAAGTTCATATAGTAATAGTAACATTTTGAAATATGCTGATGATACTGTAATCATAGGAAATATTGTTAATGACAATAGTGATAATTATGTTTCCCAAGTTAATACCTTTGTGCAGTGGTGTAAAACGAATCTCCTAAATCTTAATGTAAAGAAGACAAAGGAGATGATAATTTACTTTAGAACGAAAACTAAGCATATACCTGATGTATTATTTATAGATGGTGAACCGGTAAAAAGAGTCAAGGAATATAAATACTTAGGTTTTATTTTTGATAACAAATTATGTGGCATGGAAAATATTGACTCAGTGTACAAGAAATGTAGTCAAAGGCTTCACCTCACAAGATTATTATCTAATATTCATGTTGATAGAAAAATACTTAATCTCTTCTATAAGGCCACAATTGAATCACTCCTTTCTTTTTCAATAACAACTTGGTATGGAAAATTACGTATGAAAGAAAAAAATAAACTCGGAAAAATAGTAAGAAAGGCTGGTAAATTAGGTATTTATTCAAAATTACTAGATGAATTGTATCAGGAGGGTGTTATGAAACAGTTAGGAAAGATTATGGGAGATACGAAACACCCACTTCACTATTGTTATGTATTTTTGCCGTCTGGTAGAAGGCTAGCCCTCCCTGTGCAAAGGACAAATATATATAAAAATTCATTTGTTCCACAAAGTATCATCATGTACAACCAATATAATAAACAACCACAATAGACAATGAAAACAGTCCATGTATGCCTGTGTGATGTATATCGTACGAATGCTATTAACTTTTAATGTATTATAACTGATGTTGGGCTCCTTTGTCAAAATGAATTTCATTTTGTATGCAACTTGACAATAAAGTTATCTTATCTTATCTTAACACAACAACAACAACAACACCAACAAGGCCACATATAATATCTGAATAATCTATCACATCCACCCCCCCCCCATTTTTCTCTCCACTCATTGCTATATATTGATTATTCCACCTTACACTGTTCCACCCAATTTGACAACCATCCATCCATCTATCCATTTAACCATCCCTCCAGCACAGCAGCTTCTCTCCACATTACGAGTTGAAGTAGTATCCACATCACGATCTGAAGCAGTGTTATCTCTCACCTATGAACTTTTCCCTCATCTCCGACTTGGCAAATGATGATCTCGTGGTTTTTAATGTCTCACAAACATAATGCCTTCATCTTACAACTCACTCACACTAATAATCTTGCTAATGATTGTGTATGAGATGGATTTAAATATATCGCTCATCATATAACTCACTCACACTAATAATCTTGCTAATAATAGTGCATGAGATGGATTTTAATGTCTCACAAACACACTTCTTTCATCTTACAACTCAATCACTCTAATCTTGTTAATGATGGTGTATGAGACCTGGTGGTAGTGGAGGCTTCTGATTCTTCCTGATTATGCCACGAAACAAGCTACTTTAATGTAGGTAGGTAGGTGTGTGTGTATGTTTCGTGGCGTTTGAAGGACTCTCTAACCTCCAATTTGGGTTAGGTATTACAGTGTTTTGTTGTTGGTGGTGATTCTGGAGCAAATGATGCTTTCAAACTATTCCAAGCACCAAAGACAACAACAGGCCTCCACCATTATTTCTATTCATCCGGTCCTGTTTCCAGTCATACTTTGGAGGAATCAAGACGCTCCAATGTACCAATTGTGTAATTACCCTATTAACTATACCCATTAGAAGCACTTAAATAAGGGGATGCTCCTTGATTCCTCCAAAGTAGGTCAGGAAACAATACCAGATAAACAAAATAAAGGTGTCCCGGGGCTTAGAATAGTATGGAGGACTCATTTGCTCTAGAATTACCACCAACACTCACTCACCTGTATATTTGGGAGGACTCATTTGCTCCAGATTTGTTCACTCACTCACCTGTATGTTTTGGAGGACTCATTTGCTCCAGATATTCGCACTCATCTGTCTTGTACTACTTTCACCCTGAAGTCGTGACGGTGTGTGTTTCTGAGAGGCCGGCCATGCAGTGAGTGAGAATAAAATTGTGTGTGTGTGTTCCAGAGCCCGGCCGCATATTAACCAACGTTGGACGATTCGAGCCGCCTGTAAGTATTGCCATGACCAGATGAAAAAAACTAGTCTCCCTATTAACGCCTACGCAATCTTTATATAGATTCAGCCTTATGAAAAAGCAGTAAAAATTATTGTGAACAATAATTTACATTGTTATTGACTTAATAATATGCAGTAACTTAAATCTAGGAGATAGTGGTGAGGTTTGTTTTTACAGCGTTGTGGCAACACTGTCCACATGTATTGGTGTGTATATTATATTCGGCTTATGTTGATAACTCGGCGACAGAGCATAATCAAGTAATACCATAGACTTTCCATTGCATAGAATAGTGCGTGAATATCAACAAAAGCAGTAATATATATTTTGGTTCAAGTTTACAAGCTCTACTGTTTGTTTGACTTGTATAGACTCCGAACTCTCCTATTACAAATCAAAATTTTATTGTTAGGTGACTCAGGTGAGTCATGGACTCGAGAAATACTAGCAACTTTACGTAAGTCTGGAGGGAAACAGACTGGAAAAGAGAAACCGTTTATGTAAAAGGGGCTTAGAGGCGTTGATCGTATAAAAATGTTACGAGTGAGGTAACTACTTAGCCAATCTGTAGCCCCCCTAAATACTGTACTGTACAGTACCGTCGTACTTTACCCAAATATTTTACAAAACAGAGGTGGCATAATGTGCCATGTATGGTATAATTCACAGGATTATTTCATGTTTGTGTTTTCTTTATAACTATTTACCATTTTTACCCACTGTGCTGCAAACGGTGCAACCAACAACTTCGTATTTAATTCTACTTTACCAGCTAGCTTAACTCACTGGACTCCCAAATACAGTACAGTACTTATATTCTCACAAGGCAAAAGGAATCAATAAAGGCCCAAAGGGTTCACTACTCCTTGTAACAGACACTCAGTAAGTTCACTTTTTAAATCTTTCTCTGGAGGTAATTCTTGGCCAATTTTGAAGTTTTGTTGCATCACCTTATCCACTTAAGAGAAACTATGATATAATGACAAGGGGTTTGTTACCTTTTATTAATATCAGTAATGAGAAAATTCCCAAGACTGATTTTAGACTGAGAGATGACATGGTTAGGATTGAAAACTCATTTCTCAATTGGGTTAGGTCTGTTTTCTAGATGCCCTGTAAGTAAAAATTTCAAGCTGTGGAAATAGTTCTACCCCAGTTTATATTGCAAGGTTATGAGGTAACTTGCAACTTCTTATGAAGTCTTTTTTTTTTAAGATAAGGTGGTGCAAAATTAAACTTTAAAATTCCCCATACCCATAGTTACAGGAGTGGTGTAATGCATGGCATGGCAATAAGTGCTATCACAGGACTTTAAAGTTTTTATAAGAGATATATATACACTTGTAATTTTTTTTCCATGGCAGTACTGTACAAGGGCCCAGTGGGGCTGACTTTATTCTCTGTGAATAATAGTTATCCCCCACAGGGCTAGAATAAAGATTGTTGTAGGATCTGGTCACTTTCTAGTGGATTTGACGAGATCTGCCCACATGGATTAAAAATCCATGTGAGGTGTACGGCAACCGGAGGCTCTTTTTTTTTCACTGCTGTGTGGACCGCCAGCACACAGGGAGTGCATTTCCCTTTGCATGCAGCAATGCAAACTCCCTCCCCCCTTATGGTCCCTTCAGGGCTGGTCTCATGGAACGTGCTGCCCCACTTGTAGCTCTTGTGGTAACGTGGACTTGGGCCCACAGCACTGTATTTGGTATCAAAGACCTTCCCCTCAATCTCCCTGGCGGTCAGAGGATCCCAGACTCCCTGGTCCAATTTCCCTGGGATGTGCTTCTGTAGCCCAGGCATATAGGGCCAGCCCCTCCTTTATTTTATTCATTTTTTATTTTTCACTGCGACCAGAGTGTACCAGGGGTCCGTGGGGCAGGAGGCCATTCTGCCCTGGGAAAACATCAACAACAACAACAACTTCCATGAGCTTATCTTGGGACCAGTTAGGCTATCTCTCTGCCATATTCTTTCTACCTACCCGTACTGTAGTTAATCTTCCTCGGTTTTGTCTACATATGCACATTTCAGGTATACAGGCAAGTACTGTAGTATGTTTCCTAATACGCAATTGAATTAGGCTACACAATCTGTATACCGATGATACAAAAACCCAATGCACTATCATAAGTATAGCACATAAGAACTGTATTTTTCATCATTGCAACTGAATAAATAATAATGATGTATTAAGTTATGGATATATGCTAACCATAATTGCTTTAACCTTGCATTTATTGTGCCTATAGCCAGATGTATGTTGTCATTCTTGTATTAACCTACAACATTTTTATAATGCTACAGACAGTGTGATAAGGTTGCTATGACAGTCATTGTCTGGATACTGTTCGAGATACAGATAGGGCACAAAGGTAAGTCAAAACACCTTTGAAAATATAATTTTATTAAAATATATTGTATAATATTCATCAACATCTGGTCAGTGATGGAGTATGCAAAACCTGCTTGTGCCTCCAACCTCACCGAAACACACCACAACACCCTCCAGAACAAATCCCCCAAAATAATTACACCTAAACCACGAGACCAGTCCTCAAAATCAAGGATCACCTTGACATGAGAGGCTGACCAACACTTGCCACAGCCTCCACACACCCACTACACTAAATGGCAGAGCAACCACTGGTGCTAATATATATATATATATATATATATATATATATATATATATATATATATATATTGACAGGCAGATAGAAATAACAGTATATTGAGTAACTTTCACAATTCCACAATTATTTAATTAATAGTAAACAGTTGTTACTCACCCCAGTTAGAACAGTAATGAAATATACGATAATTAATAATAATATATTACTTTTGGAACATTGTTGTTATATATGTAGTTTATTATATAAATGTTATTCACACATAATCTCTGTTTAATTGTATATCCCTGACACACACACACATCATCGTCATCATCATCTTGGCTTGACAATAAGACACTAATTGTTATGTTTTGAACAGTCCTTCTGAGTTCCGTCCACTTTCCGGTCCGGCTTAAGGTGAACTGATTGTGTGTGACCACCTCTAATTTACCCATTAAATTCATGCGTTGAGTAACATTTTCTCTAATTAGTAGTAATATGAAAGAAAACTGTATATAAAAATGGTATACTACCCTAATTAAATGTAGGAATAGTAATTAAACTATTATGAGATGATTGATTGATTTTTTGATGCAACTAGACATCTGGTGGCGCAACAACTAGGGTCATATACCGCGAACATAAAATGGTCATCTATATCATTAATAAAACATGAACATACTTTAAATAGGCTTCATTACCCCGAAAGGGATAGTAAAATATATAAAAGAATCAAAACTAAATAATATAAAACCATCTAAAAACCACCTCCACATAGGAGAGGGTGTTCCCTCCCACACTACAAGCCTCCTCCCCGAGCACCTGGGAGAGATTGTAAGAACCGTCACCCACCCGGTACTCGGAGAGGTGCCTACGACGAAGGTCCCCAAGGCTGGGACACTCGACAATAAGATGCCGTACTGTCAGAGGGACCAGACAATCATCACAGTAGGGAGGGTGAGCCCTCTCTATTAAAAAGCCATGAGTCAATAATGTGTGGCCAATGGGGAAATGGGCAAGAGCCATCTCCCACCGGCGGGACAGGCCGCTGTAGCTCCACAAACCAATTCGCTGGCGGATGTCGCGGAACTTGTTAGCCCCGACGGCGTCCCATCTGTCCTGACAGCAGGAACGAACGGTAGCATCTATGTAGGGTCGAAGGTCCACCGCAGAAATGGGATATCGCCTGGCAGGAGGCCGAGTACTGGAGACCGCAGCCTTAGCCAGGGCATCAGCTTGCTCATTCCCATTGGCACCCACATGAGCCGGGACCCAATAAAATGTAACTTTGTGGCCACGACGACACAGGAAGACAAGCCACTCGAGAATGGCCAACAACAGGGGATGGGAAGAGTTAAAATTGCACAAGGCCTGCAAGGCACTACAGGAATCGCTAAATATAGTAAAAGAAGACTGAGGAGGAGTAAAAATCACTTGGAGGGCAAATTAAATGGCCGAGAGTTCAGCAGTAAAAATTGACATGAGAGGAGGGAGCCTGCCGCCACGAAAAAAGTCAGGAAAGACAACTCCAAAACCAACTCCAGCATCAGACTTTGACCCATCAGTGTACACAGGGTGGGACTCCCTGTGAGTGAAGGCATGTTCTAAAAAGAGGGAACGAGCCACTGGAGGAGGAAGAGATTCCTTCTTGTCTGAGAAGCAGGTGCGGGGGAAAACTTCTGGAAGAAGCCATGGAGCCACCCTGGGGACCCGCACATGATAAATCGGGAAGTCATCAATGCCCATCTCCTCCATAGCCTTCCTAACCCGGATGCCAAAGGGTCGTGGTGTGCGAGGATGTGAAAGGTAGTACTGAGACATGATATCAGATGGCACCGCCAAGCAGGGATGGGAGTCAGGAAGTCGATGTAATTGATGCCAACAACGAACCATCAAGGACTGGCGACGGAGATCAAGAGGTGGCTCATTAGCATCCACCAGGAGACTGGGGATTGGGGATGACCTTGAAGGCTCCGGTCGCCAGACGTACACCAGCATGATTAACTGGGTCTAAGACTCTGAGACGGACATACTTGGCAGAGGAGTACACCTGACACCCATAGTCGAGTTTTGACCTAATAAGAACATGGTATTGGCGGAGGAGGGTGGCCCGATCAGCCCCCCTGGATTTATGGCCCAGAACCCTCAACAGGTTAAGATCCTGGAGGCAAGAGACCTTAAGTGAACGTAAGTGGGGAACCCAAGTCAAACGTTTGTCAAAAATGAAACCCAAAAAACAAGTCTCCTCGACACAACGTATCTGATGACCATATATGAATAAGTCCGGATCGGGGTGGACACCTCGGATACGGCAGAAGTGCATAGCAACTGTCTTGGCAGGAGAAAATCGAAACCCATAAGAACCAGCCCAACGTGACAGCCTGTCGAGGGCAAGCTGCATGCGCCGCTCCGACACTGACATTCGGGAAGCAGCAAACCAGACCGCCAGGTCGTCAACGTACATGGAATTGGCTATACCGCAGGAAGGGATGAGGCAATGGCATTAATTGCTACTGCAAACAATGTGACACTGAGGATGCTTTCCTGGGGGACACCGTCCTCCTGTGCAACGGATGCTGAGAGGGCTGTACCAACCCTCACAGAAAAACTGCGACAACTGAGAAACTCCTTAAGAAAGCGTGGAAGGCGACCACACAGGCCATATGCATGTAGTTGCTGCAGGATTTCATATTGCCATGTAGTGTCATAGGTTTTCTCTAAATCAAAGAATACACAGACATGGTGTTGATGTCATGTAAAAGCCTCACATGCAGCAGCTTCTAACCTGACCAGAACATCTGTAGTGGAACGGTGTTTACGAAAGCCAGACTGGGACGGAAACAGAAAAAGACCCCGTTCGAGGAAGTATACCAGTCTGACATTCACCATCTTCTCAAATAGTTTACAGAGACAAGAGGTCAAGGCAACTTGTCTGTAATAGAGAGCAACACTAGAGTTCTTGCCCGGCTTGGGGAAAAGAAGGATGGTAGCAACCCTCCACCCAGAACGGAAGACACCCTCCAGCCAGATTCTGTTATATAAAGCTAGAAGAAATGAGATCGCCTCCTCACCCAAATGCTACAACATTGCATATGGGATATTGTCAGGCCCTGGAGAAGTGTCGCCGCAGAGAGAGAGAGAGAGCAGAGTGCAGGTCTCTCTGGGTGAATATATGGTTATAACTTTCATTCTCCTTCCCTGAGAAATCCAGGACAGTGAGCTCTTGGGCTCTCAACTCATGCCTGACAGCCAGAGGTCGAGAGTCACGGCTGGAGACTCTTGCAAAAGCCTCTGCCATGGTGTTGGCCACTGTTAAACCATCCATGATCTTAATTCTATGGAACTTAAGAACTGGTGGAGAACTAGGAGAAAAATTCCCCGCCATCTTACGGACTCTCCTGAACATTTGGGTGAGTGGAGTTTTAGTATTAATTGAAGACACATAGGCCTTCCAAGCTGCACGTCGTGCCTCTTTTAAAACTCGTCTAGTCCGAGCCCTTGCCCGTCGGAAGTCATCTAAAAGAGTAGGTTCCCCACGATTGCGACGAAGGCAAGAGAAAGCAGCGCGCTTCTCTCACACAGCAGTAGTGCAGACTGGTGATCACCAAAGAACAGGATGTTTGCGAAAGTGGCCAGAAGTTTTAAGGATAGAGTTGATAGCAGCAGAGTGGAGCATATCAGTGAAATATGTTGTAGCCTCATCAGAGCTACCAAACTGCTACAGAAGAAACCGAAGAAGTTAGCTCTCTAAAAAACGGCCAGTCAGCCTTGTCTAATTTCCACCTAGGAAGACGCGACTTTGGTTCGTACCTGTTACCTTCTAAAAGTATAGGGAAGTGGTCACTGCCATATAAATCGGGCAACACACTCCAAGTAAAATCCAACAGAGCACTGGGTGAGCAGAGGGAAATGCCAATGGCTTAATTCCTTAAATTGCATATGATTTGTGAAGTGGGGAAATTATAGGGAATTATTTATACGTTGTTTAGTAAAATTGCATGTATAACTATTGAAACAATATGGCGCTACGATATCGATCGCAAACACGCGCTGTTGCGTTGCCTGGGGAGTTGGGATGTCCTGGGAGGCAACCAGTTTGAAATTAGTTTGGCCTGCACCACACTAGATAACACACGTATTGCTCATCCTTGCTCAGTCTGTCTCCTTCTTACCTCGCCTTTGTCTCCGTGACGAAGAGATAACCAAGGTTGAATACTTGGTATTCTAAAGCTTTATGGTTATATATATTATTAATCGATTGCAACAGACAATTGATTGGTAATTAAGGTAAGAGGAGAGGGTTTTCCCTACCAGGCTAGTCGAGACTGCCTTGGTTCATCGAGAAGGTACAGTACAGTACGTGAGTACAGTGATATTGTGTATTGACATTGAAAATTCACGGTGAAGGACATAATCTAACTGAGTCTATGTTGCGATCTTGGTTTAGATTCCAACCTCGACAGTGTTTGTTTGCTTATAAATATTAATTAACGTAATTGAGTAGGAAGGTCTTAAAATAGCACCTAACAAATAATTAATCACAGTGTTAGATTTGATTAATAAATTTCACAGTGAGTAATGTAAGCTAGTTTATCGTAAGAAAAATCGACTGGAGAACAATCGAAAGGAAATATTCGAGAGAAAACAGTACGAGAACACACGAGAACGTTACGACACCTTGATAGAAAACGAGTGCTGTGATTATCGAATTATTATGATATTAGCTAGTTAGCTATTCCTATTTGTGTGGAAGTGCATGCGTGTGTTAATAATTTATTTATTGTTTATGTTGGTGCACGACTGAAATTAATAAATATAGTAAAGTAATTGTAATTGGTTGTTTCATTCACTTTCAATTTTGTAGATACCATTATAAGTGCATATATATCGAATGAACCAACGTAAAATAAATTTATGTTGACAAAATTGAGATGAAAGGGGGCTAATTAACCTCTAATTGACAATCGTTGAGCCAACACAATGAAAGTCCGCGAATAAGTCCGGATAAGGTAAGTTACATTACTTAATTAAATAATAAATATAATAATAAAATGGCGGTAAAAGTCCCACTAGAACTATTAAAATGTGTCACATCTCCCGTATTTAAAACCCCTAATCCCTTATCCTCAATAAAAGAAGCCAATAAAACACCCCTGGGGTTGACTGAACTGTCACCCCACAGAGAATGACGACCATTAAAATCACCCTATAAAATAAAAGGAGAGGGAAGGTCCCAACCAAGACGGTAAGACGGTGGAGATCACCCTTCTCAACTGTAAAACTGGGAGGAAGGTATAGACTGCACACAGTGTACGGGCGGCCCATAAAAACCTTAACTGTGACAGCCTAAAGCGGAGTGTCAAGCTCCAGGCTCGTGCATGGAACATCCCGGCGAACTAAGATGGTAGAGCCACCATGGTGACCCTGCCCTTCAAATGAATTGGAATAAAATGCAGAGTATGCTGGAGGACTGGCAGGAATGTAGTCCCCTAGCATTGCCTTTTGGAGAGAAACACATGTAGGAGAGAAGCTAGAGAGAAGAACGAGCAGTTCCTCCCAAGAAGCACGCAAGCCATGGCAATTCCACGGAAGGACCTTGAACAGTGTTACTAAAGTACTGATTTTTGGGAAGCCTCACGGAGGTACTTTCCTCTACCACCTTGACCTGAGGGTTTACTCAAACGATAAGTTGTGTCTAATCCTGGGCCACTAGAAGAAGAGTGAACCCGAGGAGTAGTACTTGGGGCAATAATTGGGACCCGTAGACGAGCATATGATAGTTTAGAAGAAGGTGAAGGTAGATGAGCAGGGAGATACACCAACATCCATAATACAGATGGAAGAATCACTCCGCTGTTTAAGCAGAAGAGAAACTGAATCTTTTAAAGTCCCAACATTTGAAGCATCCACATTCACGTCATGCCCCTCTGATGATCCCGAAGGAAGCATGCGAGGGGGAACATCTGTTGAATCAAGAGATTCATCAGAGCCACGAGAATGCTTCTGGTAAAATTAAGAGGAAACTTTGGATGAGTCCACAGAGACAGTTGCCTTGCAAGGAGGAACATCTATGGTGTCAAGTGCCTCTAAGGAACCACGAAGACGTCTCTGTGGCAGTTTAGGTGACTTAAGTTTCCTTTTTGGAGAGCGTGTGGCAGCGTGAACCTCTACCACATGGACACCTTTAGCTAAAGTCTGAGAATTGTCATCAGATGAAGGGTCACCAAAATGAGTGTCTTATACAGTTTCCAAGAAAGAGAAACTATTACATAGTGAAACATTTGAAATTCTCTCGCTGGAGCAAGAAGCAGCTGCTTCTTGAGAGAGTTGAGAGGGTGCTGCAACTGATTTAGGGCGAAGGGAGGAGGCGTATGTCTTCACACCACCATCCTTCTGTCGCCTGAAGTTGAGTTGCCGTCTGGCACTACGAATACTGGTGAATTGGGCCTTAGCCAAGTGGAGGATATCTTGCTCAAGGAGGCACATCTTACATTGGATGCGAGTCAAGAGCAGAACAATTACCACACCGGGAACGGTTGTTGCAGTTCATCCTCCCATGACCAAATTCATAACAACAGAAACACTGCAAAGGACGCTCAACAAAAGGCTTCACCTCAAAAGAGGTGGGGTTAATGTTAATGCGATCTGGGATATGCGAACCATAGAAAGTGAGGATGATCATATATTTACTGCCCTTCATCTTTGATACTCGTTGGACACATACTCTGGGCATATAGCTAGAATATCCTCTTCTGAGAATTCATACAGGTCCTCATTATAAATACGCCTCTTGCTATAATTAAATGTTCGATGTGGTTTGATGGATTCAAACATGCTATCAGAATGACAGGGGAGATTGAGGAGCATCATGGCCTGTGTAAGATCTTTGGTTTTGATTAAAATGCCCTTACCGTATTTTAATATGTGGCCCATTGGTAGTAATCCAATTTCATTCTCCAGATACCGGGAAGCATGGATAAGGTTACCACATCCCTCCCTGTAGTAAGCCACAAATCAAAAGGGTGTAGGAACCCGATGTTCCTTAGGGATATGCTCTACAGAGTCATCAAAGATGTTAGGGCTGTAGTCATTGTCACTGTCAACTACATTTGTGGACCGCTTCATCTGAACTTTACGTCAAGTATCCCCCACAATCAGATAATCTTTTGCCTCAAAAGCTGTATTGGCAGCAGTATTTGTATTGAAAGTATTATAGCACCGATTAGACCTACAGTCACTGTCATAAATTATTTGGATGCGAAGAACCACTCCAAAACACTTAAAAATGGAGTGGATAGCACCATAGTAAAGGGATGCAAGTACATTCGTTAACAGTAACGTGTCTAAACAGCTAACAGGGTTCGGTGACACAAAACCCGACCTGCTGGATCTACTTTTATTTGCAGCTTTCTGCATACCACCACGACCAGAAAGTGACGTCTCGAGGGCCTGGTCAATCACCGTTCGAGGAAGAGATTGGGGTTTTCTTTAGCTATATATCATTGATTTTGTTATATTGTCCCCAGGAGCCAAGAGCTACTACCTACCGGGCAGATGAGAGGACCGAGCGTTGGTCACAATTGGCGGGGTACCTCTTCCCCCACGAGGCCACTCGTTTTAAAAAGCAGCCCCAATGGCTCGAAAGTTTGCCCACGAGACCCCCTTCCCCAACATCTCCCGGAACTGACACCCAACCATCCAACATAGGACGGCCCTTAGAGGGCAGTTCCTCTGGAGGGCAGCACTGATGGCTCGTACTGGCAGCCTATTGCATGGGAACAATTTAGTCTGGTCTCTCACTGGCGACCTTACTAGCATGGGAAGCCCTCTCTCCCCGAAATTGGGGCAGAGCAGGGGCAGGAGCCCCCTCTAGTCTAACTCGCCAGGTCTTAGAGACACGCAAGACCCCCCACTACGTCAAGGCAGTTCCCGCTGGGGGGTATTATGAGAAGAAAATAGATAGCTATTATCCTCCAAATTATGCCATGAAACAGATTCCCTATTAGTAACATTAGTGAGGTGGTCTATTTCCTGGCATAGCATGGAGGAATCAGTAACCCTCCAATTACCCCCCCTCCAGCCAGACCACCCAAAGAGAGAGAGAGAGTGAGTGAGAGAGAGAAGCTAAACCTGACGTCCTTCACATACATACTGACATACTGTTACATCGCAATGTAACACCACTGTGAAACAGGGGTAGTCAGGAAGTTAGTGAAGATGTTATTTTCACTTAGGGTTAATGTCAAGTCAGTTACTGTCTCATTTTTATTTTAAATGTTACATTGTTAACAAATTATGAATCATTCTTTCTTCAGGTTGTACATTGCATATAAAGCTTTATAGCTAACCTGGAAGGCCAAACTAAATTACAATCATGTAACACCTCCCCCCTAAACGAACAAAATTTCCCGTTAGATATTTCAGCCTTTTTACAATCTTGAGGGGAAATAGAATAAATGACATAGGAAAGGTGACATGCCTCACAGTGTAGGAGAAGAGCATGGTGCAGTTGGACCAGTTGCTTGGAAATAACGCTTGACTCAATTGGAGGAGACCCTTCAGAACCACAAGGCTGAGGAAAATATCTGGCATGCCCTTGACCAGTTGTGCTTGGGATTCCCCACAAGTTGGCAGGTGTATTTTCCATATCAAAAGGGATAACGTTACGCCTGTGTGTTTTCCAAATGCCAAGATGTTCAGCCCTCCCATAACTATACATATCCTGTATATTTTTCATGCCAAGATGTCCAGCCAATCCCATAACTTCAAAACCAAACCACCTGCATGTTTTCCTTATGCCAACCGGTCCAGCCATACTGGAGTCAATCTCCTCCTCAGGCATGGGAAACGCAGGGACAGGGTTACCGGACACCACCTTATGTTTTCCTTATCTAGGTGTCCAACCATTCCAATACTTTACAACATCTGTATGTTATTCAAGGACAGATTTATTAGTCACATGGGGGCTAGGAAACTATCTCCACCAAAGGCACTGGTCAACGTCCTCAAGTGCAGGGCGGTTCTGATCTTTATGGACTACAATCTTTTCCTTGTTGCCAGTTCCCTTATCCTCTGCAGACACTTTTAGGATACCGTTGGCAACAATCTTAAATATTACTTCAATCTGAGGCACACCTCTTTGAGCAGGGGGATGCCAGTCAGGTCAAACTTGCCAAGAATGTGGTTGTCCTTTGTCATTGGTCTTTCTCCTTCCAAAACTTGGATTGTGACAGCATGCTGGTTGTCAGAGGCAGTTGAAAATATCTGTAACACGAAGAACAAAAAGAGGAGAGACCAAAGCTACTGGCTGCACATTATTAAACTTTACCCCGACATCTTCCGACTACCATCCTGGCGAGGTCGCCAATTTGTTACGGAAAGCGTGTGAGGTTAATGTGAAACGGGTAGTCAAGATGTGAGTGAGAGGTTATTTTTACTTGGGGTTAATGGCAAGTTGGTTTTAGTTAATTTAAATTTTATGATTAATGTCTCTGGTTCTTTCTTCAGGTTTTAATTAAATTGCATATAAAGCTTTATAGCTAACCGTGAAAGGGAGAATTCGTCGGGGGGAGTCAAAAATGGCCATTTTTTTTTTCTTTGTATGTGAATTCGGTGGGTCTAGACACACCCATGTGCGATGTTGCCAGGCGCATATCGCGTCCCATTGTACACGTAATGGCGTTTAAAGAGCCGGGTATTTAAATGCTCTCGCTCGCTGTCACGCCCCCTTTTGGTATATGCTTTGTTTTCCTTCAATTTTGATCGTGATTTTGCTGTATTTTAGATTTTTTTTTTATATTGGTGTACGATAGTTTGGGCTGCGGAAGCGTCAACCCATTCTGTAGGGAGTGTTTACTGTGATTGATAAGGGAAAAGTGAGTCTCTTGATAAATATTGTTTGCATTTTTTTGCTGTTTCTTTGCGTTTTCATCATCCACAAACAGTAACAATGCCACGAGTGAGTGCTAAGAGAAAGGCGTTCATTCAATCGAAACGTAGCAACGTTCAGAAAAGGTGGAAAAGCAACGATGAAGTGGAAGTGCCACTCCCAGGTTTGTTGAACTCTCTACCACCCTCTAGACCTGTAACCCACGTGGTTCCTCACCAGGCTCCACCTGTAGCCCGACGCGTATCTTCAACAAGTTATCGGCATAATGTACTACCACAGGAGAATAGAGAAGGTGTAAAAATTATTAAAGGAAATGAAATGTTAGTTATTTCTTTAAAAAGATTGGAAGCATTGCTCAGTTTGTGTGTGTGTGACTGTGGCAAAAAAGTAACATCGAAAGTAACTACGGATTATTTTGATTGTACATTGAATCTAAGATGTTATTTATGTATTAGAAATATATGATATATCTATATAATATATCATATATACTCTAACATGTAAATAACAGGGGACCAGGAGCCTTCATTTCTAAAGAGTTCTACCCGGCAAGGAAGAACTCTTCCCTCACTCGGGCTATACAGGTGACATGAACATGACCTAATATTTTTTTTTTTTTTTTTCTATATGTTCCGACACTGGACATAGGCTTAATCAAGCCCGTTACCGTGGCCCAGGTCAACTGCTACTCTCACACACACACGTCACGACTTCCGAACTGGTACCCAGCCACAGAGGGAGGGAATTGAGGGTTATTCCCAAATACTGCAGGTGTTATGGTACCAGCGAGGGTGTTTTACGACGTTCGGTGGCCTTATTATTAGTGCCTGAAACTCAAATCGGAAGAGTAAATATTCTCAGGCCCTCACCTGAGAGGATCGATCTCCCGACCTCTAGGTTACGAGTCCAGAACACTAACCACTCGGCCACCTCCCCTAAAAATATGACCTGAACATGACCTAAACTCTGCTACCGACCTCCCAGGAATGGAAAAAGGATTATGTAAGTAGATAATTGAATTTGGTACTTGATAGTATTATCTTTATGGTGTAGTGAAGATGTGCAACATAAAATACTGTTTTCTCAAAATTTGTTTTTCGTGCATACAAGTAACAATAAACAAAAGTTTTATCGTAAAATGATCTTCACACTCTGATCTACTAAAGATAGTAAGGAATTGCAATAGTTCCCCCAAATATATTTATGACAAATATTTAAAGTCGTGTTAAAATTGTGTTTTTTTCACTGAAAATATTATCACATTTGCTATGTGATTAAATCTTTGTCGTTTTAGTTATGCTTATGAAAATACTACGTTTTGTACTTGGGGGTGTATATTATCTATAGCCAAAAGAGAATTGCCATACTATTAATATTTTTTGTGCCATTACATAATTTCGTTGTCTGTCTATATTCGGCAGTCATAACACTATTGCGCAATAAGTACTGTAGCTATTTCGATCAAATTACTGGGACAGAAGCATAACATTCCCATGCTCATTGTGTTAAAAAATGATTGACATAGCTTGATTCTTAACATTAGGACGACCGGAAAACCGAAATTAATTTAGAATTTTCGATTTCTGGAATACTACATAACAATACATACATACATACATACACGAACACATAAACACATACCAGTACATACCCACATACATACTTACACACACATACATACATGCATATATACACACATACAAACAGACAGACATGCTATATATTGTAGCGGCGCAATTCTGGCCCGCTCCTTTGTTTAACCGTCTCAGTAGCACCTAGCCGCTGCTTAATCGCCCGCAAGTACAGTCTCGGCCGAGAATAAGTGTCCACACACTCCCAGCCAACCCAGGCATGTGGCACCATCGCTACAGTGGATACGATGGGTGAAGGAGGGCAAGAGACTTCAACCTGAGTCGAATCAGTTACTTGAGCCAGCAAGAAGGTGGAGGGAAGACAGTGTTTAGCTGATTCAACTCAGGTTGATAAGTCTTGCCCTACCTCATCCCTGGTTGCGATGGTGCCACATGTCGGGGTTGGCAGGGGTGGGTGGATACTTATTCCAGGCCGAGACTCCAGGCCGGGATGACGCAGCCGCTCCCTGTATCAGGCTGTCCTGGGTCACATCCAAGATCTTGAGACCCAACTGATTAAAAGGGGTCTCTCCGCCAGGAGCGGTCACTTCTACTCTAGCGCCAACTCCCGTAGCTGCTACGCCGGCAGCCGT
Organism: Petrolisthes cinctipes; assembly: GCA_033782935.1. Taxonomy (NCBI): domain Eukaryota; kingdom Metazoa; phylum Arthropoda; class Malacostraca; order Decapoda; family Porcellanidae; genus Petrolisthes; species Petrolisthes cinctipes. The sequence continues at coordinate 142,040 of JAWQEG010000703.1, read as the reverse complement.
ACCTGCCCTTACCTGCACCAAGCTTCCCCATCATGTTCCCGCCTTGATCACATGTGTGTGTACCCGCTCGTCAGACCACTGCAGCAACCACCACGGCCTCTCACTACGCTACTCGGCAGGCAGGCTACCTATGGGTACTTGGGTATAACCCTCTGTATGTACCAATAAAGTGTTACCGTGTATACTAGAGTCTGTTCACCCCGGGTAGTAGCGCAAGGGCTTCTTTGTTGTTATAATTGGTGACCCCGGCTTCAGCTCTTTTTACTCTGGTACAAAGGGTAGTACATATGTCTGTACGTGCAAAAAAGCTTCTCCAGTCTACGTGCATACCAACCAAGCTGCTCTACTCTCCAAGCTACGCCACCCCACAGCTACACGCAACCAACGCATCTCCTACACTCTACTCCACGTCTCCCAAGCTGCCTCAATTTTCACCTATGACGTCTCCAGCGACCCACGGCTCCTGCTGGTATCAGAAGGTATTTTCACACAAACATTTTACACTGTACCCTCCTTGTTTTATTTATTTTCATTGTCCCCAGTGTTTTCTCCCTCCCACGTTTTTTTTTTTTTTTTTTTTGCCTTAACGTAACGTCCCCGGGCACTTCCTTTCTTTCGGCCTAATTTCCTCCCTAACCTCCACACTAACCCCTATCTGCCTCCACTCTTCCCATCACCTCTTCTTTCCTAACCCCATGTGTTACCCCTGCCCCCGGTCCGTTTTATGTCCCGTATTTCCCTATATTTTCACTTCTCCCCCTTTATTACCCCTATTTGTTCCCTTGTGCGCCCCATTTAATTTCCCCCATCACCACGTGTGTCCCCGCCACCCCGTCCCTATGTGTACATTAGTAGCCCCGTAATTTAATTCCCCGCCCGCCAGTACGTTTTCAGTCATTCCCCTGTCTCCCCCGTAATTTACGCCCCTCTCGCACCACTTTCTCCGCCTCTGTTCTTTTTCTCGTCACCCCACTTTTCTCCCCTACCCTTGCCCCGGCTCTATCCCCGCACTAACCTCTATCGCCCCCTTTTTCTCCCCCTCCACAGCCTACCCACACACAGCCCACACACTACCCTAACTTTAGATATTCCCCAGTGTTCTATCCCTCCCATATACGTACTACACCTACGTGCTACGCTACTCTACACTCACGTACCCCACAACTATCTATCCACGTGCCAAGCTACTCTACGCTCACCTCACCTACAACACCGGAGACCACGTCAAGACGTCCATCACACCCTGCAACACACCAGGTACACGTACAAGTTACATACACCTCCCCATTTTGTTCCATTGTGCTACCCACCCCAGTGCTACTCTATCCCCCATTCTTTGCCATTTTTTACCCTCTGTACTTTCCCTTCGCCACACATCCTCTCTTTAATTGTATCCGTGCCTACTCCTCGCCCACCTTTTTTTTTACCTGCTAATCCTTCCTCATTTCCCAGTGTATTCCCTACTTTCCACAGTATTATTGTCTCGCCCTCCACTACCCGTTTCCCCTATATAATTTTTACTACCAACCCCCACGCTGTACCCCCTTTCACATTACACCCTGTGCCTTCCTTGTGTAATAGAGCTATTTATGTCCCCTTTATTTTATATTACTATTTTTCTTTACTCTCGGAGGAAAACAAAACCCCAGTGCTTCAAACAAAACAAAAAACCACTAGTGTATGCTACTACTCTATCCTATAGCTGGATCAACCTGGAGTGAAAAAAAAAAAAAAAAAAAAAAAAAAACAGAGACTGATGAGGAACAGGACAAGTCCAGTCCCTCCTCAGTACTAGGTATACGCTGCCACCACCAGACCAAGTTGACAAGAAGAATCAAGTGAACACACACCGGAAGGGTAGCGTAGCGTTAGCAGCTTATGTAGGCGTGTGAGTAAGCAACCCAGACTAAGATTTTAACGGGGGTACTATCAGTGTTGTGAATTGAGAACTAACATCTATATAGGAACACAGTCTATTTGTTTATATCGGTGACGAAAATACTTAACTAATATAACCCTGTTTATTTATAATATTTTCACACGAGTACATTATTTATATAATAAGAATACAATATTATTTCCCCCCTCCCTTGTCAATATTTCCTACTCCCCGTTCTGTCAACAAGGACAGGAAGAATTCCGTGTCTCGCCAGTGACAGAACTAACCACACATAAATCCAAAAACAAAACAAAGCAATTATTACTATGAAATATCCCCCCTCCCCTAATAACAGTTCCTACTCCCCGTTCTGTCAACTAGGACAGGAAGAATTCCGTGTCTCGCTAGTTGACAGAGATCTAAACCCTCTTAAATCCACATATAAAAACAATGACCACAATACGGTATTTTAAAAAATCACTTCCTAAACATCAATATCCTACTACATCCTAATGTACCAGTCCTCTAAGGCTTTAACTCGTTCAGGATCTGATACAGTACCTTAGTCCGAAGTGTAGTCGTAGTAGTTGTTGTTGTTGTTGTGGTTGTTGTGGTATTAGGTAGCGAGCTCGGCGTAGTGGTGTTCTTAGGTAAAGTGACTGCACAAGTTTCTTTAGGCTTAATTTATTTATACATACTTATCTCTATACAGGGAATTATATTTAATGTCTTGTCTTATATGCCTGTGTCTCTCTCTTATGGAGACAGGTTATAGCCCTGGGAGTCAGTTTAGGAAATCCTACATATTAGTTCAACTTCACTGCTTATATACATTCTGTTTTGGAAGATGCCAAGTCTATTCAGATATTATTATTCTTATTATCTTCTTGAAAAGGGGTGGAGTTTGGTCTAAGCTCCACCCAATTCTTCTCTCTCTCTCTTTCTACTTTCTCTCCCTTTCTCTCTCTCTCCCACTTTCTCTCCCTCTCTCTCTCTCTCTTTGTTTGTAAAGAGATGACAGCTAAATAGATGAGCTCAGAGGGGAGAAGGAGACCCTCCTTGTGGTTTTGTTATGTCAGAAGGTGTTCTGGCTTATTTTGCTTCAAGTGGGGCAGCTGTGGTGTTACCCTCCTCTACAGTACTGTACATCGCTCTATCACGCTACCTGCCTGGCCCTCCAGGCATTAAAGCTTTATTTAATAGAAGGCCAGTTCACAATGTTGGTACGGTACATGATAATTAAGATAGTAACAATGAAGACATGTATAGTAACCTAAAATAGACATTAAGACATAGGCACATCTTGTACATAAATGAACATAGATAGTATCATTAATACATGAATATTAATACATTGTCACATAAAAATCATCTTAAAATTAATGTGTTTAGCTAGGTGCATGTTATTGTGTGTATATAAGCTAACCTATGCTAAAGGTTCACACATTACTAAGGGGCCGTGTTGCTAGGCTGTGAAATAACAGTCCTATTCTTTTCAATACAACATAATTCAGTATACCTCAATAGTTCGTTCTTATACAACACATAAATATGATAGTACATGGCAGAAAGATAAGACAGTGGATAATAAACATTGGTACTCAGTTTTATTTTGATCAATATATGGAGGAATCAAATTATATAATAAGGATGATTGAAGCCTATTCTCCTTGAATAACATAATAGTTGCACTTTTTCCGAAACAACTGATAATGAGGAGATGTTAAACAAGTCGACTTTAAATGAAATATGTTTAAAGGTGGAAAAGATTATGTCATGTTGTCAAGCACGTTTATGTTTATTAGGCAAGGTAACGATTCCCTTGGATCGTATTTCCTATGAGTCCGTTCTTTATAGTAGCCTGTAACCATACCATGTGTAGGGTGATTAGGGTAAATTAATGTTAATTGTGTATCAGCAGGTAAGTATAGATAGTGGAAATTAAAATTGATGATGAAAAGAGATATTGATTAGTAATAGATATGAATGTACATGCATATAGGGCTTGATTAGTATTACTTTGATTCCAAGCAAGTGGAGATTTTGCATCGTTAGGAGATTTATATGCAACTTAAATGCAAAGAAATATGCAAGACAAACATCTATGAAGATATGCAACATGGCACTTGAAGTGTTGTGTGTCACTGATGACATCATCACTAAGTATAATACTTATTGGATGAAAATCGAATGTGAAAGGATTATTTCCATTTTCATAGGGAATTGGTGAAGTACGTAGCTTGGGAAAAACATTTTATCTTTTATGTGAATAATAATGGGATTATGATCTTGTAGTAATATACTACGCATGAATGTATAATAATATACCAAGTAGGTGTAGGAAGATAATAAGTAAGATGGTATTTCATCATTGATTATACCATTATATTTCGTAGCTGTTGGAGTGGTAATAATTGTGAGTTAATCTTACCTTAATCGCAGTAAATATTCTCTTAAGAAATAAATGGTTGTCATTTCTCTCTGTTCCTCACCTGCAATTCATTTCCTGCTAATTCACAGAAATAAATAGAAGCCTAAAACATGATATATTATTCCATATATGTAGTTCTTTTCATTCGTTGATCATGTAAAGTTATATAAATCGTATTTAATTTCTGTGCAATGATTTACTCTCTAATACAGTATATACCTGTTACTTTTTCTTATCTTGATTTGCAACGGCTTGTCCCGCAACCTTTTTATTTATGGGATAATGCTTGTATATTACTATCTAAGCCTTACCAAATAGTGTTGATGAAATTCCGCTTAAAATATCCCAATCACGCTCTGGGCTGTGATGATGGTTCTAAGTTATTATTTTTTTTTTTTGTATAATAAGCGAGCAATATTATTTGAGTCGCTGAATTCCTTCCTAGGGCGCCCAATGGTGAAAGGACACCTTAGAATATAATACATGTAAATTGGGAACTTCATTTGTGTGATACCTGTCAAACAAAACTAGTGTATCATTAAATACCTTATCTGTACCCACTGCTCAATGGCAGAAAATTTATGTAATAAGTCAGATACCTTATAAAAATTAATGATAATATCGTTCTTCCCCAATATTTTATTATTTCCTTTTTCTTTTCAACTGTTTGATAAAATTGTAAACGAGAGCTCTCAGAATGTAGACATCATCTTTATCCGCTTGATGCATTCGTCGGAGCTAATAGGCGCCGCGAGTATAAACACGAAAACCGTTATATAGGTTGATGTGGGCCACATCCGTAAGAAAAATTATTATATATCATTGGAAACCGATCGGAGTTTTTGTTTATAAATGTTTATATTATTATCATCAATAGTAGGGATAAAATTACTAGGAAGAGGAATTGTTAATGTTCAAGAGATATTGATTGGTTTCATTGTGGATGTTGGGTTTTTGCGCGCTTTTACCAATTTCTTTATTCTCTTTACATAAACAATATCAACCGCCTGGTAAAATTATGCATTATTATAGGTTTATTACCTACTAAAGAAGTGTGAAGATTCGATCGGGTACCCGTTATCACTTGGAGTGAACATATTGAGTTATTTGTTTTATTATGTCGGCGATTACGCAATATTTCCATGCAAGCTCATAATTTGTTTTGTTATGTTGGCAATCACGCATTATTTTCATGCAATCTCATAATTTGTTTTGTTATATTGGCTATCATGCATTATTTTCATGCAATCTCATAATTTGTTTTGTTATGTTGGCAATCACGCATTATTTTCATGCAAGCTCATAATTTGTTTTGTTATGTTGGCAATCACGCATTATTTTCATGCAAGCTCATAATTTGTTTTGTTATGTTGGCAATCACGCATTATTTTCATGCAAGCTCATAATTTGTTTTGTTATGTTGGCAATCACGCATTATTTTCATGCAAGCTCATAATTTGTTTTGTTATGTTGGCAATCACGCATTATTTTCATGCAAGCTCATAATTTGTTTTGTTATGTTGGCAATCACGCATTATTTTCATGCAAGCTCATAATTTGTTTTGTTATGTTGGCAATCACGCATTATTTTCATGCAAGCTCATAATTTGTTTTGTTATGTTGGCAATCACGCATTATTTTCATGCAAGCTCATAATTTGTTTTGTTATGTTGGCAATCACGCATTATTTTCATGCAAGCCTGTAGATCGTTTTGTACATCATGATGAAATTGTTGAAATGCAACTCACTGTCGTTCAGTGTAGTTGTCCACGTTGTATCATGGCTTCTGTGTGGCAATTTTATATCATATGAAAGACGTATCCATACGCCATATAGTATTTCATGTGGAGTTTTTTCCTTTATTTCCGTATTTTGTAGTGTTTATTGACCGACATATCGATGCAGTCTTCCCATGTGGAGGGATTTTCCTTGTTTCTTTTGCCACGAAGTACTTCTAGTATTTGTACGGTGCTGCCGTTTTGTTAAGCCATTAAATGCTGGGAGATATGGTAATACAAACGTTTGCTTAATGTCGTAGACATCAGATACCTTTTATAATATCGAGACATGTATATGGTCATATGAAGTTGGTTTTTATATATATGTGCACTTACCTTTGCGGTTTTTATCGTAGTGGTGCTGCCACCAAATATTTAGAAAATAGTTAACCATTGGTAATAACTTATTTGTGTCCTGATTCGGAATTGGTAAGGAAAGTAGATCTATTCCTACTACGTTCCATGATTCGTCCAGGATTAGGGATTCCCGTCATGGAACAGGTCCAAATGTATGGCCTTTATTTGCATTGTCTGCTTCGCACTGAGCGATATATGTGTTTCATCATCTACCCTTAGTTTATGCTAATGGTGTATTGTATGGAGAGTGGTCAGGTACCTATCTCTCCCAGGATGCCTTGCTGCTGTATTATGATATAAGGGTAATTAATACTGAGGGAATCATTATTTGTTGTATCACTATTTGATTGTTTTTTTTTTTTTTTTTCGTCACGTTTCCTAAGTTTTCTGTAAATAATATCATCATGAAGGGAAAATATATTTAAGTGACTGGGTAATTTTGGGCCATTATTTTCATCCTCAGTTTTTAATGAATATTTTATTACATTCATCATAGAATTGTTTGCTAATGTTTACGAACCGCATTAAGGTCAAAGTCCATGGGTGTCCTCGGAACTAAAAGGACAAGATGACTGTTTAAGGGATCTACTACTTTATTAATCGTCCTAAAAGATAGTTAATATCAATATGCGGGAGAAATTCCTGAATTGTTAGACATTATCTGGCTAATTTTCCCGTTAGGGTTTGAGGTTATAGTAAGCCACGGATCGTTTGATAATTTGCGAAAACATGTTAAGGATAGCCTAATATGATTTCTCTAAAAGTACGAAGTGCCCATAATATTGCTTAAGTTTCCTGTTTTGTTACAGAGTAACGAGTAATCTGCGTACTTAATATTCTCTAAGCATAAGTACATACCTGACATAGACCCGTAGCTATCTCTTACATAAGTACAGCGCCTTAGCCTACTGAGGAAGCATCTGTACACTCCATAAAAGACAATGAATATTTGGGAACGTTAGAATTGAAGCTTACATTAATTAACCTTTAATAATTCAAAGCTTAGCTGTTTTTCTGGCATCCATACAAAATTTGTATCTTTCTCGAGGGGATTATTTAGGTGTTTTAGTTACTTGGGAAAATACTTTACAAAGATTCTATATAAGAACATAAGACCAAGAATGATTTTATGTTAGTAACATTTATTTAGAATAGTGAATATTCTCATTGCTCGTATTTTATCAGATTGTGTATGGAGCACAGGGGCGGTTAAATGGATAACCTAAAATGATAAGTTCCTGGTAAGAAACTGAGACATAGACATTTAAAGTTTGAGGCCTACCTAATGTAATCTCTGTATAACCTTCGTTATAGTTACTTAGTATGAAAATAATCAAATCGTTGAGATTAGCGATGACTACGTTATTAATAAAACCAATACGAAAATTGATCATATGCTGAAATGTGGATGAAGCATTACATAAACCAAATGGTCTACGAATGTATTCATAATAACCATGGGAAGTATTAAATGTTGTAATGGGTTGAATTTTATCATCTAATGTTACTTGCCAGTTTCCACTGACCAAGTCTAAGGTGGAGAATATCATAGGTTTTGTTTCACCAATGTTAGACAAAACATCTTAAAGGAGGGAGGGAATATTTATCTTTAAGTGTAGCATTATTTATTTTTCTGCAATCAATGACTGGCCTAAAATCACCATTATTTGTTTCTTGAAACCAAAAACATTGGGCTGTTAAAATGGGAATTAGAATTCTTAATAATGCCTTCATCCATCATTTCATTTAATATTTCGTTTACAACTTTCTGTGTACTATGCGGTACGGTAGTCTATATGCTCGAGTAAATGGGTTAAGGAGATGTTAGAGTAATGGTATATATTTTCTAATAATTTACAGGTAGGGCAATCGCATTTTAATATGTGGCTAGTATAGTGATGAGATTATCACGATAAAGTGGAAAATCGCGTCCACTGACCAAATTTCTAAGTTGCTCCCTTACGACTATCTATTTATCCTTCGGTAAGAACCGATACAATATTTCCTTGTGGTATTGGTCTAACTTCCATCTGTACAGATCACATAGATATGTTCCTTTCTTTACATGAATATTGGTAAATGGTTTATTAATATCAGTGACATTTTCACTGTTTACATTAGTTAAGTAAATTAATCCCTGGTTATATATTATTTTACTAGTTCTATTAAGGATAGAACGGTAGTTTGTGGCTGTACATGAGATGGAAGATGTACCTTCAATTTATGGACGAAATTTGGAGTTAATATAATATTATATGCAGCAATGGCCTTTATGATAATGAGGTTATTTCCCTCATTTTCAATACGTATAGGGTTAACATTACCTGGACTTATATATTTTGGCCTGGACAATCCTGTATTTGAATACATTAATTCCTAAAATGTATTATTTTATGTTTAGGGTTTATTATTATGGTTTGTTTAATAAGGTATGATAAACCTAGTTTATAATTTCGTATTATATAAAATTCATTATGAATATGGTTAGTTCCCTTGGCTAACCGTACAGGAAGGGTTAGTTTCCCTAAGACCTGTAATTTATTGCCTGTCATGGTTGACCATTCTATGTCACCTGTTCAATCTTGGTTTATAAATGGCGCTGGGGACCTAATTTGCTCAATTTGTTAAAGGAATTATCCGATAACAAGGAAACTGCGGCGCCTGTGTTTATTATTAAGGGGGTGTTACTATGTGATACTAGGACAGGGAATTATAGTATATTATTGGTAAATGCGACGACAGGGCCTACAGTTATATTTTCGGTACGTTTTAATATTGTGGCGGTCTCGTTTCATGCATCATATTTCGATTGTGCCAGTCCCGTTTCATTCTGTTAAGGATCATGCATTCATCTAAGGAATGCGACTGTGACTCATGTAAATGACTGTATTTATGATTACTTTCGTTACAGTGTTTGCAACGTTTTCCCTGTGATTCCCCTTGAGTAGGTGTGGCATCAAAATTAAAAATCTTCGTACCCTTGGATTGAGTAATCTGTAATTCACGATGTATGATACGAGATTCCTTCGAATTTAAAGCTAGAGACCCTGATAGTGCAAGTGCTTTTGCTGGTTCACTTGTATTTATGTTGTCCGCCTTAGTTTTAATTATTCTCTGAACCCATGATAATGAATGATGTAGTTTACCATCCCCAAAAACATCAATAAGTGACTGTCTGAATGTAGCATATGACGTTAAATTCTGTGGATTATCTCCCGTATAGTACTTTGAATAATTGTGGGTGGGTAAAATTCTCATTGCTTGCATAGTAGAGTTAGTGGGGTTAGAAGAAATTGTTGGAGAAAATACAGGTTAATATGGTATACCAGATAGAGGCTTTAATGGGGGTAAGGTTTGGAGAAACAAAGGAATGTACTCGAATGTGTTGGAACCACAAACGAAACTTAGGGAGGTAGAGGAATCTAGCTTGGAGGCTAGTGAATCATTATCAGGGATATTCGAAGTTAGTTATGATACCTTTGGATTAATGGGGGATAATATCTTTACTTTTGTTTTAATGTGGCACTTGTTTTCTGTTGTCTGGGCTGTTATTGAGGAACCTATTTTCTAACATGTTCGTGGACAAGTGAAAATTAATGTAATGTAACATGTAATGTGTACCTACTTTAGTTGACTGTAGTTGCAACGACGATGACGACGAGTGGAAGTTTTGTTGGGGCGTTGCCTGACGAGGCGACGATGTGGTGAAGGGGCGACGACCGTGAAGTGACGAAGCGATGATTAGTTAGCTCGCACACTAACACACTAACAGTCGTAATTGGAGTGAAGATGATGAACGTTGACTTGCCTTTTTACGAGAGAATTTACGTATAAGGAGGCGGCGTCAGCGTGGAGGTGATGGAGTGATGGCGTTGTCCTTACGAAAGAATTTACGTAACAGGATCGCCGTAGTGATGAAGTGATGATTGTTTGTAGTGAAGTAGATGAGGTTCTCTGTAGGTCAGTTGCAGTTATGTTAAAGCAGGTGTTTCTTGTAGGTGAAGAATTTGTGGTTTATCCCCCTCGTTAGAGGTCGTAAGATTACCCACTGAAGAAATTACTTGAGAGAATTTACAAGCAGATTCCTTCAACTTGTCCTTGAACTATGTTAGTCACTGTACTCCCGTGAAGTCTTTACCTTGCAACTTGCTTTGTTGCAAAACACCGCTGCCATCAAAATGTACCAGTCCTCTAAGGCTTTAACTCGTTCAGGATCTGATACAGTACCTTAGTCCGAAGTGTAGTCGTAGTAGTTGTTGTTGTTGTTGTGGTTGTTGTGGTATTAGGTAGCGAGCTCGGCGTAGTGGTGTTCTTAGGTAAAGTGACTGCACAAGTTTCTTTAGGCTTAATTTATTTATACATACTTATCTCTATACAGGGAATTATATTTAATGTCTTGTCTTATATGCCTGTGTCTCTCTCTTATGGAGACAGGTTATAGCCCTGGGAGTCAGTTTAGGAAATCCTACATATTAGTTCAACTTCACTGCTTATATACATTCTGTTTTGGAAGATGCCAAGTCTATTCAGATATTCTTATTCTTATTATCTTCTTGAAAAGGGGTGGAGTTTGGTCTAAGCTCCACCCAATTCTTCTCTCTCTCTCTTTCTACTTTCTCTCCCTTTCTCTCTCTCTCCCACTTTCTCTCCCTCTCTCTCTCTCTCTTTGTTTGTAAAGAGATGACAGCTAAATAGATGAGCTCAGAGGGGAGAAGGAGACCCTCCTTGTGGTTTTGTTATGTCAGAAGGTGTTCTGGCTTATTTTGCTTCAAGTGGGGCAGCTGTGGTGTTACCCTCCTCTACAGTACTGTACACTAACATCAATATCCTAATACATCCTAACATCCATATCCTAATACATCCTTCCTAACATCAATATCCTAATACTATTATTCGAATTGTGAATTGCCAGCAATTATTATTAGTATTATTCACCACTTGTGTGTCAAGTTGCTCAAGGGTTTGTTACTATATGGCGGCTTCTCCCAGCTGTAATCACCATAGCCGGAAACAGAATGAGAAACAAATATACATTAATTACTTTGTCCTTACGTTAACACACAATATTCTTCAGTTGTTTAAATTCTATCACTGGACTAATCGATTCCTTGGAGGCAGTATGGCGGGGGTAGACATACATGCAGGCCTAAAGGTATCAAGCCATCATCCGTGCCCTACCGCATGAAGTGTTTTCGTCCCTGTTGCCACTTATTGCCACCTTCAACCAGGCCACCCTCTATGATGAGCTGAAGGCCACCATCATATCAGCCCACGGAATGACACCACAGCAGTACCTGAAGGCGCTAGGGGACGTGCAGCTGGATGGGCACCGTCCCTCTGAGTTATTGCGGAACATGCAGCCACTAAATGAGAAAGCCGCTACGCCCTTCAACAATGACGTACTCAAGGGAAGGCACGCCAAGCTCCTGCCGACCACTATCCAGTTCCACTTACAGGCGCAACCGAACCTGCCCCTCCAGGAGTACGGCAAGCTAGCTGACTACTTAATGGTCACATTCGCCGACGGGACACGGGCAGGGCCCTCACAACATACCACCGCCACCATCGCCATGCCACACACGCCAACCACAGTACCAAACCTACTACCTAGAGCACAACAGCAACTTATACTGCCACCAACCTACCAGCCACATCTCTCTACACACCAACCCCAGTACATCATCCCAATACCTCATCACAAACAAATGCAACCTCATCCTCATCACCAACAAATGCAACCTCATTCACATCACCAACACTTCCTCCCATCCCCCCAACAACAACACCTCACAAACACACCTCAGATCCATCATACCATCCCACCACAACAACAACACGGCCCAGACCTTACACTACAACAACACAATGCCTTAATACAACAATTACAGACACTTAACAACAAATTCGACACACTATACACACCACAACCCACTCACCAACACCAGGGGACCACTACATCTCATTAACCACCCCACACTCCATATCCCGCACCCCCAGCGCCACCAATGACACACCACCAACAACAGTGGGCACCCCCGGTGTGCCAACAGCCCCCTACTACTTTCCGTAGAACCCCTCACACCTCGCAACAATGGGACAACTCCAGCTACTGCTCTTACCACCAACAGTTCGGCAATGCCGCACGCAACTGCCATCCCACTTGTACCTGGGGTTCCTCTTCCAACCGCCCGTCTGCTAGACAAACGTAGGGAAACGGGTAAGTCTGTGGCAAGACAACGCCCTCCACACTACCGCCCACCCAACGACTTCCACTTCAGGGCCTCCCAGCAACACACTTACCGAACACCACCACCTCCAAGCCAGCCACAACACTGCCACTAACCTCACCACTACTACCGGCCCATCAGTGCACCAGCAAGCCTCCTCAACCACCTCATCACACTGTGGGTAGAAGATCTAGAGTCGGGGGACAACTTCCTCGTCGACTCTGGGTAGGAGGTTAGTGTTGTTCCCCCGATGTCTAAGGATAGGGAGTGCCAGGCCTCTACTGCCTACGACCTCCTCACTGTTATCAAGTCAATGATCACTACCTACGGCACGAGGAGCAGGGGCGTCACCCTCCTCCGCCAAGAATATGTGGTATGGCCTTTCGTCTTGGCGGACGTGCAGGCCTCTATCCTGGGTGATGACTTCCTTACAGCACACGATCTCCTGATCGATGCAAAACGTCAACGCCTTATTCACCAGCCATCTGGAGCCATTATCCAGGCCAAACACTGCCGACACTTCACACCTACCATCACACACATAACACACTCCAATTCCTATGTACACATTATACATGAATTTCCTAACTTTCTCTCCACCACCAACACACAGCATGTTCATGACCCAGGTATCCGTCATACCATGACGACGACGGGGCCCCCCGATTTCTTCACCAAACCCCGGAGGATGCCCCCCGAGAGGCTAGAAGCAGGGGGTTGCAAAACCGTCTGACAGCGCATGGGCGTCGCCTCTTCATATGGTTCCCAAGCAACAGGAAGGCGAATGGAGGGCATGCGGCGACTACAGAGCCCTGAACGCTGCTACCATTCCCAACAGGTACCCAATACCGCGCGTACAGGACTTCCATTCCAAGCTCCAAGGGTGTGAGGTATTCTCCAAAATTGACCTTGTATGTGCCTTCCACCAGATACCGGTAGCAGAGGAAGATATTAAGAAGACTGCAACCACTACTCCTTTTGACCTGTTCGAGTTGCCTTCCATGAACTTTGGATTATGTATCGCTGCCCAGATGTTCCAGTGGTTCATGGACAAGGTGCTGCGTGGTTTGGAATACACCGTCGTATATATCGATGATATCCTCGTTGCCTCACACACCCACTCTCAACATCAGTGGCACCTGAGGAAACTGTGCGACTGCCTGCAGCAGTACAGCCTTAAGATTCACCCCTCCAAGTTAGTCCTAGGTGTCGACAGTTTGGACTTCTTTGGACACGCCCAACGGTATCACCCTGCTGCCGCAGAAAGTGGAAGCTGTCAGGGAGTTTCCTCTACCCACCACTGCCAGGAAACTACGGGAATTCTTAGGCATCATCAATATTAACATCGCTTCATTCCTCACACCGCCTCAGCCCTCGCCCCATTCCACAACCTACTCAAAGGTCTAAAGAAGACGTCTCTGAAAAAGCTAACATGGACGACACCTACCACCGATGTTTTCGAAGATGTCAAACGACGCCTTGCCGACACCAATCTCTCTGCCTACCCCACACTACACGCCCCTACATCAATCTACACCGACACACCCAGCGACGCGATAGAAGCTGTCCTGCAGCAGGGAGTGAACGGTATGCTGAAGCCCATCGCCTTCTACAGCATGCACCTGGAGCCACCACAGCAGAAATACAGCGCCTTCGACAGGGAACTGGTGGCCATCCATGACGCTGTCAAGCAATTCTGTCACTTCCTAAAAGGCAGGAGCTTCCACATTCGCACGGACCACAAGCCACTCACAACCACTATCCAACAGCTGGGAACTAACTGGTCTCCGAAGGTAACACGACACCTAGCATTCATCTCTGAGTTTACCACAGACATCAGGCATGTCAAAGGTGAGGATAATGCCATGGCTGACGCCCTTTCTAGGGCATCCCCTGTTGTTCCCAATGTTTCTACCATTCGACAGATGCCGCTCCGGGACTTCCCAGCCATCTTACCTCACACCTCAACGACTTTCTCACCAGCAACACATGCTGTGGTGCGACACCTCATGCGGCACTCCTCGCCCTTACATCCCTAACACCTTCAGGGAAAAGGTATTTACTCATTTCCACTCCTTAAACCAGCCAGAGGTCGCAGGTACTCTCCGCCTCATCAGCCGCCGTTCAGTCTGAACTGGATATGAAGAAGCAAATTAAGGAGTGGGTGACCGCTTGTGTGCCATGTTAGAGGGCGAAAGTGGGGCGCCACACCCGGCCACCCCTACATGAGTTCCTCATTCCCACCAGCAGGTTCCACACAGTTCACGTGGATATTGTCCGATCCCTCCCAACTTCACGAGGCTCACGTTACCTCCTTACCTGTGTGGACCGGACAACACGCTGGTGCACCGCCACGCCTATGGCTGACATCACCACCGAGGGTACTGCTTGCCACTTCCTCAACACATGGGTTGTTAACTTTGGACCTACGGCAGTGATCGTGACATATCAGGGTACCCAGTTTGAGTCCAGGGCGTGGCAGGAACTACTTACCATGCTCGGAACCAAGAGGCAACGAACAACGGCATACCAGCTCAGCAGCAATGGCATGTTTGAACGTCTGCACAGGAGGCTGAAGGACGCCTTCCGCGCGCCGCAGCCGGACCAGTGGTCCGACGCCCATCCTCTCATCCTCCTGACCATCTGCACCACTGTAAAGGAGGCTCTACACCACTCGCCATCAGAACTCGTGTTTAGAGAAGACCTACACCTTCCCGGACAAGTAACATCTCCAAGCCTGGACACCTCCAATCTCTCCTTCCTCCCGGCCCTGAAAACAGTCATCAGATACGCCCGACCTATGCCTATGCGCAATAACGCTTCCAGACCAACCTACACACCACCTGGCCTGCACACCGCCACTCACCTCATCCTGCGTACTAATTCCCAAAGGACACCGCTAGAGGAACTGTACACTGACCCATATCCCGTTATTTCCAGGACGAACGCTACCGTTACAATCCAGGTAGCAGGTAAACCATATGTCACGTCCTGGGAACAGGTCAAGCCAGCTCACATCACCACACACACTGACAGCACTCCTCCACAAACACTTCCAACCACACACGCATCAGTGTGTCCTGCACCACCCATCCTCACCACCCCGCCTTACCCAACCACATCAGCCCCTCACTACCGACCACTACTTCTACCCACTCCACAATCTCAACAAATTGGGGGGGAAAGTTAACTGAAAATTTCAAGGAAAATAAGAAAATGTTCTGGAAGGAAGCCAAGAGGATAAGGAAAGGTACATCAGGGAAAGAGGAAAGGGTGAAATCAGAGGATAGTACTATGCTGGTTGAGAAGAAGGGAGTTGAGAGGAGATGGGCCGAGTATTTTGAGGAGTTGCTGAATTTTGATGAGGATAGAGAAGCTGAGATTGTTGTGTTTGGAAAGGGAAATGGACTAAACAGGTTGGAGGGATTAAATGAGGAGCCAATAAGAAAGAAGGAGGTGGAGGAGGCAATGAGAGAGATGAAAACAGGGAAAGCTGTAGAATGTCTGAAATATGGTGGAATAAGTATGATGGAGTGGTTGGTAAGGTTGTTGATGGTGTGTTTTGACAGTGGTAAGGTGCCAATAGATTGGGTGAGTGCCTGTGTAGTACCTCTATATTAGGGAAAAGGAGATATATACCAATGTACTAGTTTCAGGGGTTAAGTGTAGTAGGAAAACTGTATGGGAAGGTGCTGATAAGAATAGTCAGAGAGGGTACCGGAACTGTGATTGGTGAAGGGCAAGGTGGCTTTAGGAGAGGAAGAGGTTTTGTGGACCAGATATTTGCAGTAAGGCAGGTGTGTGGAAAGTATTTACAGAAGAGTAAAGAAGTAGTATGGGCATTTATGGTATGGATCTCGAGAAAGCATATGATAGAATTGATAGAAATGGATTGTGGAAAGTTTTGCAGTTGTACGGGCTGGGGGGGGGGAATTATTGAGAGGGGTGAAATGTTTCTATGTGAACAGTAGAGCGTGTGTTAGAGTGGGAAGTAATGTGAGTGAATGGTTCCCAGTAAAAGTGGGACTTCATCAAGGATGTATGATGTCACCATGGTTGTTTAATATTTATATGGACGGTGTGGTAAGAGAGGTAATTGCTAGGGTGATGGAGAGAGGACTGAGTTTGGTGGACAGTAGAGGTAGAGAGTTGGGCCTAAACCAATTACTGTCTGATACGGCATTAGTGGCAGAGTCAGAAAAGAACTGAGTATGTTGGTGCAGGAGTTTGGACAGTTGTGCAGGAGGAGGAAACTGAGAGTGAATGTGGCAAAGAGCAAAGTAATGAGATGTAGGAGAGGAGCAGAGGGTAGAAGGATGAATATAATGCGAGATGGTGAAATATTGGAGGAGGTGGAGTGCTTTAAGTATTTTTGGTCAAAGGAGACTGTAGTGAGCAAAATAGAGACAGAGGTAAAATCTAGAGTAATGGAGGTAGGAAAGTTGCTAGGAAGAATGAATAGGATGCATGGCTGTAAGTCACTTAGAATGGATGTAAAGAGGAAGCTGTATGAAGTGATTGCAGTGCGTACTGTGCTGTATGGAGCGGAAACATGGAATATGGGAGAAAGTGAGAAGAGAAGGTTGAATGTAGTAGAGATGAGATGTCTGAGAAGCATGTGTGGTGTGACTCGAATGAACAGAGTCATGAATGAGGAAGTGAGGAGAAGGACAGGTGTCGTGAGAGAGCCAGCAGGCAGTGCTGAGCAGTGTGTTAAGATGATTTGGACATGTGGAGAAAATGGAGGAGAATAGAATGGTAAAGAGGATAGGGGGCTCAACTGTGGGAGGTGTAAGGAGAAGAGGAAGGCCACAGAGGAGATGGATGGACACCGTGAAAGGAGCTCTGAGTGGAAGAGGTATACCTGTGGAGCAAGGTAGTGTGATTGGGCGTGACAGAAACGAGTGGAGGAGGGTGGTGATGCTTGAAGAGTGGACGCGGCTTCACGGTCCTTGGAGGAGTGGCCTGCATTAAGTTTGGCCCATGGCTGGCTGAAAGCTGGAGGGGGAGTTTGCCCTGTAGTGAAGTGGCAGGGATAAACCAGCTTTTGCTATCGGGCCTTGCTATGGATGCAAACATAGCTGTACCCCTTGTAGTCCCACAAGGAGATGCGATTGTGCAGTGGGGGTGCTCCCTCTTCCAACAGGGATCGGGTGGTTGAGATGTGGAGTGTGTGTGTGTCGAGGGGGGAGGGAGTTACATGTTAGGGCATTTTGTTTCGGAGGGATTTCGACGTGACGGTGCTACCTCCAGCCTGAAGATGAAAGCCTGGTAAATGTATGTATGTATTTTTGTATCGCAACATCTTGCCTTTTTTTTTACCAAGTCTAGTCTGTTTTTACATATAAACTGGCGGAGAGAAGGAGAAGAAAAGGCTTCAAAGGGAAAGAAAAGACATGAATTTGTTACAGGGAAAGGAAACATAAC
This sequence comes from Petrolisthes cinctipes, assembly GCA_033782935.1. Classification (NCBI taxonomy): domain Eukaryota; kingdom Metazoa; phylum Arthropoda; class Malacostraca; order Decapoda; family Porcellanidae; genus Petrolisthes; species Petrolisthes cinctipes. The sequence goes on along the minus strand of JAWQEG010000703.1, from coordinate 123,940 downwards.
ATCACAAGTGTTTCAAATTTTATTGCATGTAATTAGTAGGTACTACATATATATAATCTCATTTTCATGGTGTACTTTCAATCAACAATTCTATCTTGCCATGGCACAACACCAAGTGGAGAGTTGTAGTACTCCTTCAGGGTCTCCGTAATATGCTTAGGTAATCCTGCTCGACCAGTGTCTGGTGCTCGGTCCATGGGATGCAGTGTTTATTCATCATTTCGCCAAGATCCGGCTACCACCTCATGTGTAACTGGGTCCTCAGTGTCTGCCGCTTGAATGGCATCCCCAGGAGTCTTAATTCGTATGAGATTGTGGAGTCAACATGCTGCCAAGACTGCTACTTCTACGCCCCTTTGGCTTCAGCAACATTGTTGTGAGGAAGCACCTGAAGCGATTGGCCAGTATCCCGAACGTGTTTTCAACAACTCGTCGGGCACTAGAGAGTCTGTAGTTAAAGATCCGTCCACCTCTCGGCAGGCCTCGTTGAGGAAATGGCTTTTGGAGGTACTACTTGGGAGGGAAAGCGTCATTACCAACAATGAAGTAGGGGATGGGAATGGTACCTCCTGGAAGTGGCTCCCGTGGTGGTAGTCCTAACATGACTTCTTCCAAGGCTCTCTTCAAATGTGTGTTGATGAAGACACCAGAATCACTGTTTGCACCATTGGCCCTCACATCGATGTAGATAAACTTGTAATCACTGTCAACAAGAGCCAATAAGACCAATGAGTGGAATCCTTTATAGTTGTAATAATAGGAACCACTTTTGCCAGGGGAACACATAGCAATGTGCTTGCCGTCAAGTGCTCCAACACAGTGATGAAAGTTCCAGAGATTTGAGAAACCATGGGCCACCTCCTTCCATCTGTCTGGCGTCAGTGGACAAACGATGACCTCTTTCATGTATTTTTCGATAATTGCTTCACAGGTCTCCCTGACAATACCACTGATGGAACTGACAGACACTCTGAAGCCAAATTGTAGAGTTCTGAAGTTGTCTCCTGTGGCGAGATATCAGAGAGTCAATGCAAGTCGAAGTAGTCGTGACGTGTGTGTGTGTGTGTGTGTGTGTGAGTAGCAGTTGACCTGGGCCACGGTAACGGGCTTGATGAAGCCTATATCCATTGTCAGAACATTAAAAAAATATATATATATATTACCAAGCCGGTCTAAACCGAATACCATATAATTTATTATATAAATATTTTATTTCTGAAACATAGATAACGGGCATAACATTTTGTTGGTTGAAGATAATACACAAGTTCTCTCATGGTCATTCAGGAACAGGAACAAAAATAATCCTAGATTAACCAATACCATAGACATACTTCCCATGCTAGAAAGGTCACCAGTGAGAGACCAGCCTAAATGTTTCCCATGCAATCGGCTGCCAGTACGAGCCAATAGTGCTGCCTGCAGGAGGGACCGCCCTCTAGGGGCCGTCCTATGTAGGATGGTTGGGTGTCTGGGTCGGGAGATGTTGGGGGAGGGGGTCTCAGCACTGTCGTGGGCAAACGAGTGGCCCCGTGGGGGAAGAGGTACCCAGCCCACGGCGACCAGCGCTCAGTCATCTCATCTCGGTAGGTAGTAGCTCCTAATTCCTGGGGCCAATATAATAAAATTAATGATATATGGATATTGAAAAGCCCCAATCTCTTCCTCGAGCGGTGGTCGACCAGGCCCTCGAGACGTCACTCTCTGGTGGTGGTGGTATGCAAATGGCTGTAAATAAGAGAAAACCAAGCAGGTCGGGTGTTGTGTTAGCGGTTTGGACACGTTAATCTTGACAAATGTACTTGCATCCCTTTCCTATAGCGCTTTCCACACCATTTTTAAGTGTTTTGGAGTGGTTCTTCATATCCGAATCACTTATAACAGTGACTGTAGATCTAATCGGTGCTATATTACTTTCAATACGAATGCTGCTGCCAAAGCAACTTTTGAGGCAAAAGATTCTCTGATTATGCGGGATACTCACAGCAAAGTTCAGATGATACGGTTCACAAATGTAGTTGATAGTGACAATGATTACTGCCTAACATCTTCGATGACTTTGTAGAGCATGTACCTAAGGAGCGTCGGGTTCCTACACCCTTTTGGTTTGTGGCTTACTACAGGGAAGAGGGGGGGACGTGGTAACCTTATTCATGCTTTTAGTTATCTGGAGAAAGAAATTGGATTACTACCGATGGGCCACATACAAAAACACGATGTTTTGATTAGAGCCAAAGATCTTACACAGGCCATGATGTTCCTCAATCTCCCCTGTCCTTTTGATGGCATGTTTGAATCCATCAAACCACATCGAACATTTAATTATAGCAATGGTCGTATATATAATGAGGACCTGTATGAATTCTCAGAAGAGGACATTCTTGCTATGTGCCCAGATAGTGTCCAATGAGTAACAAAGATGAAAGCCAGTAAAAATATGATCATCCTCACACTCTATGGCTCGCATATCACAGATCGCATTAACATTAACCCCACGTCCTTTGAGGTGAAGCCTTTTGTTGAGCGTCCTTTACAGTGTTTCTGTTGTTGTGAGTTTGGTCATGGGAGGAGGAACTGTAACAACCGTTACCGGTGTGGTAATTGTTCTGCTCTAACTCACATCCTACTTCTGAGTGTCAGTCAGAGAGTTACTGCTTTTACTGCAGGGATGCTCACCCCTTACGTTCTCGCCAATGTAAGATGTACCTCCTTGAGCAGGATATCCTCCACTTGGCTAACACCTAATTCATCAGCAATGGTAGTGCCAGATGGCAACTCAACTTCAGGCGACAGAAGGATGGTGGTGTGAAGACATACGCCTCCTCACTTCGCCCTAAATCGGTTGCATCACCCTCTCAACTCTCTCAGAGGCAGCTGCCTCTTGTTCTAGTGAGAGCGTTTTCAAATATTACACTACAAATAGTTTCTATGTCTTGGAAACTGTATCATGCACTCATTCTGATTCTCAGACTTTAGCTAAAGGTGTCCATGCGGTAGAGGTTCACTCTGCCAAACGCTCTCCAAAAAGGAAAGATAACTAAACTGCAACAAAGACGTCTTCGGGGTTCCTTTGAGGCACTTGACTCCATGAAGGTTCCTCTTTGCAAGGCAACCATCTTAGGGGATTCATCCATATTTTCCTCTCAATTTCACCAGAAGCGTTCTCGTGGCTCTGATGAATCTCTTGATTCAACAGATGTTCACCCTCACAAGCTTCCTTTGGGAACATTGAAGGGGCGTGAAGTGAATGTGGATGTCTCGGATGTTGTGACTTCAAAAGATTAAGTTTCTCTTCCGCTTGAGCAGCGGAGTGATTCTTTCACCTGTATTATGGATGTTGATGTATCTACCTGTGTCAGTGATACCACTATTGTACAGGACAATACCAATATAAATAAGAATATCCCGGCTCATCTACCTTCACCTTCTTCTAACATATCAGATTCTACAGGGACTCGTCTACGGGTCCCAATTACAACCCCAAGTACAGTCGACGGTAGAAGTCCTGTCGCCTCACTTGCTTCACCGAGATACACAGTATTCATGGACTCAAGAAATACGCACGTTTTCCACTGTTAATAATCTCGATTCTATGAACATCGCATGCCTCGGTGAAGCAAGTGAGGCGACATTACTTTTGCCGCCGACTGCACTAGTCCTCGGGTTCGCTCTTTTTCTAGTGGCCCAGGATTAGACAAAACTTATCGTTTGAGTAAACACTCAGGTCAAGGTGGTAGGTGGAAGTCCCTTCGTTTGGCTACCCAAAAATCAGTACTAAAGTAACACTGTTCAAGGCCCTTCAGTGGAATTGCCATGGCTTGCGTACTTCTTGGGAGGAACTACGTGTTCTTCTCTTTAGCTTCTCTCCTGCATGTGTTTCTCTCCATGAGACAATGCCTGGGGACTACATTCCTACCAGTCCTACAGCATACTCTGCAATTTATTCAATTTATTTGAAGGGCAGGGTCAACATTGTGGTTCTGCCATCGTAGTTCGGCGAGATATTCATACACGAGCCTGGAGCTTGACACTCCGCTCCAGACACTTGCAGTTAAGGTTTTTATAGACCGACCCTACATTGTGTGCTGTCTATACCTTCCTCCCAGTGTTACAGTTGAAAGGAATGATCTCAACCCTCTTGTACGGGACCTTTCCTCTCTCTTTATTTTATTGGATGATTTTAATGGTCGTCATCCTCTGTGGGGTGACAGTTCGGTCAATGCCAGGGGTGTTTTAATGGCTTCTTTTATTGAGGATGAGGGCTTAGGGGTTTTAAATACGGGAGATGTGACACATTTGAATATCCCTACTGGGACTTTTACCGCCATTGACATTTCCCTCTGCTCACCCAGTGCTTTGTTGGACTTTAATTGGAGTGTGATGCCCGATATATATGGCAGTGACCACTTCCCAATACTTTTAGAAAATAACAGGTATGAACCACAGTCTCGTCTTACCAGGTGGATATTAGAGAAGGCTGACTGGCAGATTTTTAGAGAGCAAACTTCTTCGGTCTCTTCTGCAGCAGATATTGGTAGCTCTGACGAGGTTGTAACATATTTCATTGATATGCTCCACTCTGCTGCTCTCAACCTATCCCTAGAACTACTGGCCAATTTCCCAAACGTCCTGTCCCTTGGTGGTCACCCGTTTGCACCAGTGCTGTGCGGGAAAAGCGCGCTGCTTGCTCTCACCTTCATCGCAATCGTGGGGACTCAACTCTTTTAGTGGACTTCCGACGGGCAAGGGCTCAGGCTAGACGAGTTTTAAAAGAGGCACGACGTGCATCTTGGAAGGCCTATATCTCTTCAACTAATACCAAAACCCCATTTACCCAACTGTTCAGGAGAGTCTGTAAGATGGCGGGGAAGTTTTCTTCTAGTTGTCCATCTGTTCTTAAGGTCAATGGAATTAAGATCATGGATGGTTTAACAGTGGCCAATACCATGGCAGAGGCTTTTGCTAGAGCCTGCAGCCGTGACTCTCGACCTCTGGCTGTCAGGCATGAGTTGAGAGCCCAAGAGTGCACTGTCCTGGATTTCTCGTAGAATGAGAATGAAAGTTATAACCATATATATATCCTGAGAGACCTGCACTCTGCTCTCTCTCTCTGTGGCGAGACTTTTCATGGGCCAGACAACATCCTATATGCAATGTTGCAACACTTGGGTGAGGAGGCAATCTCATTTCTTCTGCTTTATATAACAGAATCTGGCTGGAGGGTGTCTTCCCTTCTGGGTGGAGGGTTGCTACCATCCTTCCTTTCTCCAAACTGGGCAAGGACTCTAGTGTCCCCCTCAATTACCGACCAATTGCCTTGACCTCCTGTCTCTGTAAACAGTTTGAGAAGATGGTGAATGTCAGACTGGTATACTTCCTCGAACGAGGTCTTTTTCTGTCTCCATCCCAGTCTGGCTTTCGTAAACACCGTTTTACTACAGACGCTCTGGTCAGGTTTTAAGTTCCTGCATGTGAGGCTTTTGCACGACATCAATACCTGGTTTGTGTATTCTTTGATTTAGAGAAAGCCTATGACACTACATGACAATATGGCATCCAGCAACAACTACATGCATATGGACTGCGGGGTCGCCTTCCACACTTTCTTAAGGAGTTTCTCAGTGGTTGCACTTTTTGTGTGAGAGTTGGTACAGCCCTCTCAGCATTCATTGCAAAGGAGGAGGGCAGCCCCCTAGGGAAGCGTCCTCAGTGTCACATTGTTTGCAGTAGCAATTAATGTCATTGCCTCATCTCTTCCGGACGGTATAGCCAACTCGATGGACGTTGACGATCTGGCGGTCTGGTTTGCTGCTTCCCGAATGTCAGTGGCGGAGCGGCGCATGCAGCTTGCTGACTGAGCCACCCTCCTCCTCCTATACCATGTTTTTATAAGGTCAAAACTCGACTATGGGTGTGAGGTGTACTCCTCCACCACGGATGCCCGTCTCAGAGTTTTAGACCTTGTTTATCATGCTGGAGTACGTCTGGCTACAGGAGCCTTCAGGTCGTCCCCAATGCCCAGTCTCCTGGTGGACGCTGATGTGCCACCTCTTAATCTCCGTCGCCAACCCTTGATAGTTCGTTGTTGGCATTAATTACATCGACTTCCTGACTCATTTCCCTGCTTGGCGGTGTCATCTGATATCATGTATCAATACTAACTTTTATGTCCTCGCACACCATGGCCCTTTGGTTTCCGGGTCAGGAAGGCTATGGAGGAGATGGGCATTAATGACTTCCATCTTTGTCCTGTGCGAGCCCCCAGTGTGGCTCCATGGCTTCTTCCAGAAATTTACACCTGCACCTGCTTTTCAGACAAGAAGGAATCTCTTCCTCCTTCAGTGGCTCGTTCGCTTTTGTTAGAACATGCCTCCTCTCACATGGAGTCCGTCCCTGTGTACACTGATGGGTCAATGTCTGATGCTGGAGTTGGGTTTGGGGCAGTCTTTACTGACTTTTTTCGTGGCGGCAGGCTCCCTTCTGTAATGTCAATTTTAACTGCTGAGCTCTCGGCCATTTTATATGCCCTCCAAGTGATTTTTACTCTCCCTTAGCCTTCGTTTACTATTTCTAGCGATTCCTGTAGTGCCTTGCAGTCCTTGTGCAATTTTAACTCTTCCCATCCTCTGGTGTTGGCCATTCTCGAGTGGCTTGTTCTCCTGGTTGTCGTGGCCGCAGAGTCAGATTTTTTTGGGTCCCGGTTCATGTGGGTGTCGATGGGAATAGGAGGTCTGACGCCACTGGCTAAGGCTGTGGCCTCCAGTTCTCGGCCTCCTGCCAGGCGTTATCCTATATCTGCAGTTGACCTTCGACCCTATGTAGATGCTGCCATTCGTTCCTGCTGGCAGGACAGATGGGACGCCGTCTGGGGCTAACAAGCTCCATGGCATCCGCCAGCGCCTTGGTTTGTGGAGCTACAGCGGCCTGTCCCGCCGGTGGGAGACGCCTCTTGCCTGTCTCCGCATTGGCCACACAATATAGACTCATGGGATTTTAATGGAGAGGGCACCACCTCCCTAATGTGATGATTGTGTGGTCCCTCTGACAGTACGGCATCTTATTATCGAGTGTCCCAGCCTTGGGGACCTTCCTCGTAGCCACATCTCCGAGTACCGTGTGAGTGACGGTTCTTACAGTCTCTCCCAGATGCTCTGGGAGGAGGCTTCTACTATGGGAGGGAACACCCTCTCCTATGTGGAAGAGGCTGGCCTCCTCCACAAATTGTGAACTTTATGATTTTTATGGCTATTCATTTTTAGGCAGGTAAAGTGTAATGCTTCTTTCGTTTATATTTTAATTCTTTTATATATTTAACTTAAGTAGGTTATTTTAGTATATCATTAATATAATATGTACGTACATATTATATTAATTATGTAGATGACCCTTTTATGTTGGGCGGTATATGACCTAGCTTTTGCGCCGCCAGATGCCTAGTGGTATCTATAAATAAATCATCTTTCATAAATTTGCAAGGTACAGTCGGCGGCAAATGTTCTGTCGCCTCTCTCAGCGCTTTTTGAAGGATAACGTAAAGGCTAATCATCGTAGAAACACATTCACCAATACAGAATTACACTATCTACGCGGTATATTAATATACCTCTCTTATTTTTTAGCTTACGAGCCTGTGAAGCTTATAATTCCATGATTTCTTTATGACTTGGCGGATTTGACGACAGGACATTTGCCGTTGGTTGTACTTTATAGATACATCCACATTCTTGATCAATATTTTCTTGAGTATATAATCTTTGCAGAAAGCAACATTACATGTTTTAATGAGATGAGGGATATGGGCAAATTTTGTCACTATAGGGTAATATCGGTAGGTTTTTATTCTCACGGGTTGGGGAGGTTAACCCTATAAAATGATGTTCTTGCTAATTTTAAGGCTGTATCCAAAAATGGTTTGAGGTACTTTAACTTTGTTCCAATGTCAGAGATGAATCCAAGTTCTTCATCCATGAATTCAGGACTACATACACGTAGAACACGTAAATACTGTACATAGAAGAGAACACACTCTTTTACTCTGTCGTGGTGTCAGAGAAATAATGAATATTTGAACAAACATTGGTAGAATTTCTATATATGCTAAATTTAAAGGTCTTGCCTTACTGTGTGAATCAGGCACTATAAAAATGGCAATTTTCCATCCTCTTCAACCTCAATGGATGGTGCTAAGTTGTTAAGCAATGGAAGAAAGGTATCCAGATTTTCTTTACATGGCAAGAGGCAAAGTACGGTAGGACTTACGTCATAAACGTATATGTACCATACAGCATTTCTAGGTAAAATGTTGCTAAGTAATCTCTTCTCAAAGAATTCCATGTTCACCATTGCTCAGTCCTGGAGAGAGTGGATTGGCCATTGCCATACCAAAATTTTGCTCAAAATATTCTTCTTGAAATTCAAATTTACAGTCTCTAATACAAAGTTTGTATGTATGTAATCGTCTTTTTTTGTGATTACTACTGCATTTGATTTGTCAGCATTCGTAATGTGCAATTTTTTCAAGGCTTTAACTTCAAATTGAAAATTGGTCTTGATGACTAATGATGGAACAACCATGATGCCAAATTTATGTATATAACCCACAAAATTTGAGCACACACAGCGGGACATGTAAAATGTACTTAGAAAATAGTAACAATTTATTAATTAAGCAATAAAAATAATTAAAAACAACCCTCACCTAAACACATTTACCTTAACCTAATCCTAAATACCGAACTTGATTTAAATAATTATATATACATAAAACTGCTCAATTGAATTATATTGTACACGATGTGGTATAACCTGATAATGTCCAGTAGAGAGAAGAGGAGAGTGGTGGTTGATAAAAATCGCACGTCCGCAGGTGTTTCTGTGCTAACGCTGGCAGAGAGACACAAGTCAAACTAGGGATAGAGTCACAGTCGAGGTAAACTCCACGAGAATAGCAACTACAATTACGTGATAGCTGTGCTAATGATGCTGCCGAACTGCCTCCCACAGTCATAATCATCCACCACCTCACCTCCAAACTTCCCCCCAACGGGAACCACCTTGACGTGGTGAGGGGGCTTGCGTGTCTCCGAGACCTGGCAAGCTAGGCTAGAAGGGGCTCCGGCCCCTGCTCTGCCCCGATTTTGGGGAGAGAGGGCTTCCCATGCTAGTAAGGTCGCCAGTGAGAGACCAGACTAAATGGTTCCCATGCATTAGGCTGCCAGTAAGGGCCAGCAGTGCTGCCCTCCGGAGGGACGGCCCTCTAGGGGCTGTTCTATGTTGGATGGTTGGGTGTCTGGGCCGGGAGATGTTGGGGAAGGGGGTCTCAGCACCATCGTGGGCAAACTTTCGAACCATTGGGGCAGCTTTTTAAAACGAGTGGCCCCGTGGGGGAAGAGGTACCCCGCCCACGGCGACCAGCGCTCGGTCCCCTCATCTGCCCGGTAGGTAGTAGCTCTTGGCTCCTGGGGCCAACAACAATAAATTAATGATATATAGATAAAGAAAAGCCCCAATCTTTTCCTCGAGCAGTGGTCGACCAGGCCCTCGAGGCGTCACTCTCTGGTCGTGGTAGTAAGCAGAAAGCTGCAAATAAGACTAGACCAAGCAGGTCGGGTATTGTGTCGAAGAACCCTGTTAGTGATTTGGACATGTTAATGTTAACGGATGTACTTGCATCCCTTTCCTGTGGCGCTATCCACTCCATTTTTAAGTGTTTTGGAGTAGTTCTTCGAATCCGAATCACATATGGCAGTGATTGTAGGTCTAATCGGTGCTATATTACCTTCAATACAAATGCTGCTGCCAAATCAGCATTTGAGGCAAAAGATTCTCTGACGGTGGGGGATACTCATTGTAAAGTTCAGATGATGCGGTCCACCAATGTAGTTGACAGTGACAATGACTACTGCCCTAACGTATTTGATGACTCTGTAGAGCATGTCCCAAAGGAACGTCGGGTTCCTACACCCTTTTGGTTTGTGGCTTACTACAGGGAGGGACATGGTAACCTTATCCATGCTTCCCGGTATCTGGAGAAAGAAATTGGATTATTACCAATGGGCCACATAAAGAAATATGGTAACGGCGTTTTAATCAATGCCAAAGATCTGACACAGGCCATGATGCTCCTCAATCTCCCCTGTCCTTTTGATAGCAAGTTTGAATCTATTAAACCACATCGAACATTTAATTATAGCAAGGGGCGTATATATAATGAGGACCTATATGAATTCTCTGAAGAGGACATTCTTGCTATGTGCCCAGACAGTGTCCAACGAGTAACAAAGATGAAAATCAGTAAAAATATGATCATCCTCACCTTCTATGGCTCGCATATCCCAGATCGCATTAACATTAACTCTGGAACTTAAACCTTTGTTTTTCGTCACACGTACACAAACCTGGGGTGTAGCTAACCCTATTTTCGGAAAAAGAATAAACCCGTTTCCATTTAAAAAAAATTATTTCTGTAAAGTTCCACAGAAAGTAGTATCTTTCCTCTATCCTTTAACCATTAAACTTACTTGAGTAACTTAATTCTTCTGGCAGTAAAAGTTAATAATACAAAATAATTGAAAATTTATTATACTACTATTATACTATACTACTACGTTATACTATAACACTAATGTGGGGTGTGCTGCACCGAAAAACAAAATAACCAAAAAACCACAAGGAGCACCAAAACGCATGTAAGCACCACCTAAGGCAACAATCGGACTAACCCGGCATGGAGTGTTGAGGTACTACTAGCCAATACTAGTGCATTTGTCGCGGCTTCTAGCCGCTTAAATTGTATTTATTGGTTGTGGAACCAGCACAGCTGGATTTGCTATAGAATACACCCCTTCTCCAGCCCAGGCCCCGTATAGGCATAATCTGGGCTAGAAGGGTCTATTCCGTGACGATCATCAGAATTAAATTTAAATTCAAATCTGGCGCTGTACTGATAGTGGAGCCACCTGGTGGTGGCGTGATAAGGTATTAAGCCCGCTCCCCGCAGGTCGCCGCTCGGTCAATCCAATGAGAAAGAAAGTGAATGCCTGCCGCATCGGGAGGTGGGTGGGAGAGTAAAAGCTGTGCTGGTTCCACAACCAATAAATACAATTTAAGCGGCTAGAAGCCGCGACAAATGCACTATTATTGGTATAGTGGAACCAGCACAGCTGGATTTGCTATGCATGCGATGCGGTAGGTGGGAGGTGAGGTGGAGGCAATCACGTGCTTAGTTAAGAGCGGTCGAGAGAGCGGGGAATCATAAAAGGTAACCGAGCTAAGGTGAGGCCGAAGCTAAAGCAGCTTCCACACTAGCTAGGGGAATAGCTGTGGTGGAAGTGTTGTAATAGTTATAATAAAATATTATATACTGTAGACTATTCTGTTATAGACCAGAATTGTTACCCAACTAAAGTCTTTATAGGCAGACTCGAGGGGTCGGGTACAGGAGAGGGGATGCCCCCGGGCCCCCCCCCCCCAAACCCCCCCCCCCCCTTTTTATTAAAGTCCTCTGAGCTAGGGCTATGGCCCCGGCTCAGGTCATGCGATCCCGAGGGGATGAAGGAGGACACAAGGATGCAGTAATCCTGTGTTTAATATATATATCCAGTCACTCATCCTAGCATAGTAAGTTCGGAGAATGAATACTCAAGAATTCCGTAACAATGTAATTTAATAAAAACCAGCACCATATGTACAAACATGAAAGACATGGGGATGAGCGTGAAACTGTACATGATGGGGGTAAAGTATGGGATGACTAGTGACGGGAATTAAGTCGCCCGACCTTTTCCCTTCGGGCGCCCCCTCCCCCTCATGTGTCTCCTACGGGGACCCTGGGGAATGGAGGGTGGAGTACCCATAGCCACACAGGGGGTAGGGGAGAGCGAGTGGAACAGATACCTCCTCCTGAAGGAGGAAATGGAAGTCCAGCCCCCCAAATCCCGAACCCTCTCCACCGAGTGAGTCCTGAGGAAGGCGAGGGAGGCGGCCACGCCCCTAATGCTGTGAGCCCTCGGGGCGTGTCCGGGATCTTCATTCTCTATCACTCGGCAGAGAAGGCGAGCGATTGACCTAGGGAAGAGAGGGTTACCGGACCTAGAGTTGTAGAAGAGGTGGTCCGGAGAAGCCCCTCTCGTCGCCTCCACGTAAGTAGTAAACGCGTGGACTGGGCAGAGGGGGTGGAAACTTCCATCCCTCAGGAACGAGGGTACTGCGAGAGGGCCAATCCTGTCGTCAGCCTGCTCGTTCTTAGCTAGGAAAGCAGGAGAGGGGGAGATAGTTAAAGAAGTAAGGTTAGGGCTTACAGATGAAAAGGCTGTGTGACGGGTAAGGGCTGCCAATTGAGAGGCCCTGCACCCTGTAGCTAAGGCGAGCAGGAAGAGAGCTTTCTGGAGGAGGTGACAAACCTCCAGAGGAACCCCCTCGAAGGTCAGGTAGGAAAGGACGCGGTGAAGGGACCAGGAGGGAGTCTGGGTCCGGTGAGGTGCGGTCCCCGCCCGAATCCCCATCCTCAGGAGAGAGAGAGGCCTCTCCAAAACCTTAATGTTAAAACCTAGGAGGAGGGGATCAGACAGGGCTGCGTGATGCGCAAGCACCGTCGCCGGGGCCCTGTTGGTGGAATCGGTGAGCCATGTGAGGAATTCCAGGACTGTGTCCTCCGAGATTACCCTGGAGGGGTGTCTTCGTAATAAGTCCTGGAATCTTTTCCAGCACGATTCGTACTGTCGCACCGACGACTGACGATGAGCCCTCAGTGGTGCAGACAGGGTGCTGGAGAGGCACGCCGATCCCAACTGAAGAGGATGAGGGCACCACCGGGACAGTTCTCCGAACCACGGCTGCACTGGCCAGAGGGGGGCTATGAGGAGTACCCTCCCCCTGAATGTGCGCAGCTTGAGGATCGCCTTCAGGACTGACGTAGCTGGGGGTGGGAAGAGGTAGAGATACCCCCACCTGTTCCAGTCCTCTGTGAAGGCGTCCGGGCCTCCCGCCTCTGTCCTGGAAGAGAATGTTAGGAACAGAGGAAGTAGGGCCGTGGATGGGGAGGCGAACAGGTCCACCTCCGGTGTCCCGTAGCGAAGGCAGAGTGACTCGAACACAAGGGGACACAGTTGCCACTCGACTGGATAGAGCGTCCGCCCAATTGTTCTCCCGCCCTGGCACATAGCGGGCCGAGAGGTGAATGTACCTCTTGGCCGCTATCGAAAAAATCTGTTCTGACAGGGACAGGAGAATTTCCGACCGTGCAGTGCCCTGTTTCTGTAGGCACTGCACGGCCGCAACATTGTCCATATCGAAGTGGACGCCTATCCTGGAGAACTGTGGGTGTGTGTTGAGCCACTCCCTTGCTACCATCAACTCCCGGGCATTGATGTGTAGTAGCCTCTCCTCTTCCTTCCATCCCCCGCACCGTTGATGTCCCAGGCAAGACTGGTATCCCCAGCCTACGTCCGATGCGTCTGTCGCCACCGTGATCCCCGGGGGAGGGAACACCCAGACGCAGGGCACCGGGACGTAGCCAGGGGCGAAGGAGACGGTGGAGAGAGGGGGACACTTGCCTGGGAAGGTCCCTATGTGCGGGGGAAAGGTGAAGGTTTACCTCCTGCGTCAGCCTCCTGTGTTTCAGTCGTCCCAGGGGCATTGCAGGGGCCACGAAATTTAGGGACCCGAGCAATGATTCCTACTGGCAGCGAGAGAAAGTACGGGAAAAATGCGCCTGGCGGACGTGGAGGAGGGTCCGGCGGGCGTTGTCTGGAGCGAGAGAGAGGGTGGCCGAAAGAGAGTCCCACTCTATTCCCAGCCAACACAGTTTGCGAGTGGGAGTGAGAGAGGACTTGGGGATGTTCAACAGGAACCCCATTTCCTCTAGCACTCCCCTCGCTACCCTGACGTTGTTTGCTACCTGCTCCTTGGAAGGGGCGTGAAGCAACCAATCGTCCAGGTACATGAGGGTGGGGACACCCACCTCTGCCAGACGGGATGCCACCACCCTCACGAGCTTTGTGAAGACTCGAGGAGCTAGAGAGAGACCGAAAAGGAACCTGGTAAACTGAAACGTCTCGGTCCCCACCTGGAAGGCCAGAAAACGGAGAAACCTGGGGTGGATCGGGACGTGCCAGTACGCATCCTTGAGATCCAGGGATGCTAACCAGTCTCCCCTCCTTAGAACTGTGCGGACCTGGGCAACCGAAACCATCTTGAAACGTAAGGTGTTCACAAATTTGTTTAGCTTGCTCAGGTCCATCACCAATCTCGTTTTTCCCTGATCCTTTTTGGGGACCGTGAATAAACGAGAAAGAAAGACCCTCCCCATCGCCCGCTCCACTTCCCCTTTTTCCCGCAATTCTAACACATGCGGGACGACCGAAAGTGACACTTTGGTTGAGGCAGGAGGTAGACGTAGTGGCTGTAACGGAATATGACAGGTGTCAGTGAGAGTACAGTTAATCCTAGACCGGGACCCGAGGGACCCGGGAAGGGTTGGAGGGGAAGGATGACGGGTAGTGAGGGTGAGATTTTGACCACAAAGGGAAACTCTGATTTTTGACCTAACGGGAACCCAAGGTTGGGAGGAGGGTTATGTCATATGTCAGAAATGTCAGACTAGGAGAGTTAACAACAACAGTTACTCACCGGAACAGATATCCAGGGTCAGGACAGGCCCTGACGGATCACCCTTGCTGCCCAGCCGTGGGAGGGCCAGGCTGCTGACCACCCCGTGAGGCAGCCCAGAGTGGGACCCTCAAGTGGACCGGTCCTTCTGGGAGGGGTGGGAGAAGGAGGTCTTGGGCATCTGGAAGGGCTTGGAGCCCTGTCCTCTCCCTTAAAACGGCTGCTGGCCCCTCTGGGAGAACCTGCTGTGCTGTTTCGGGGGAGTGGGGTAGGAAGGCCTTGGTAGTCTCGAAGGCTGGGAAGGCTTCCGAGGCTGGTACGCCTGTCTGGGAGGCTGTGGGGCACGTGGCCTACCGACAAACAGATTGATTAGGAAAAAAGGGGCTGTTATTTTGCTCTAATTTCACCCCTGTGTAAGATTAACTCAGGTAATGGAATTAACGAGAGGTACTTACTTGGAGGTAGAGGGTATCGGGATATTAATCACTGCTGGGAGGGAGGAGAAGATGGCGTCTGTCACCGCCTGGTCGAAGAGGGCAGGGAAATAGGGGCATCTCGTACCACTCCCCTCTGTGCCATCGCCGGCGCAGATTTCGCGGCTGCCTTGCGGGCTGCCAGTCTCGCCTCGGCGAAAATCCTCGCCTCCTCCCGCATATTGTGAGTCGCCATCGCCGCGACGCCTTCCATGACGGTGGCCATGGACGAGAGTGTGTCACTGTAAGGGGTAAACAAGGAAAACAGAGCAAACCCGGGGTAGAGACACAAGAGTAAACTGAGAGACACTCTACCCTGTAACCCTCGAAAAACACAACACAAGATGCAATTGTACTCACGCTAGCTGTAAACCCGACATCTCGTGGTAGGTGTTGGTGAGGGCGTTGAGGCAGTCCCTGATGAGAGAGGCAGCCGTACCCGTGGAGATGGTATGCGCCAACTCCAACTTAGCTGACGACTCTGCCTGCCTTAACTTGCCGACGGGCTCCTTCAGTTGGTAGGGGACTGGAGGCTCCTTCTCCGTCTTCCACAGATATTCCCTCAAACCCGGCGGTGCACGGGAATGAGGGAGGACGACGGGGAAAGACGGAGGAGGTGGTTTCCTGGCCACGTTGTGTTTTTGGTGGTCCAGGGACTTAAGGAGAAGGGCTGGAATGTCCAGGTCCCCTTCACCTCTATCCCCTGGGAAGTACGCGTCTGGGGAAAGGAGGACTGCCATGTTCCCGTGGGAGTGGTCAATCCTCCAAGCCTCGGACAGCTGCAAGTTACTGTACTCCACCAAAAAACCAATCGCGTCCAGGGTAGCCGCAGAGGATACCTTTGATGAAGTGGGTACAGGAGCTGAAATGGTATGGACCTTGTAGAAGGGTATAGCGTCGCCCTTATCTGCCCCCCACTTCACCAGGACATCATCCCTCCGGGTCCACACGTCTGGTTGGGCGGTGTCCGGAGACCAAGCCACCAGTCTGCCCTCCTCCGAAGAGTGGGTCCAGGAAGGAGGAAGGAGAACCCAAGAGTAGGGGAGGTACCCGTCGTCCGTAGGAGGGGGCGACGGGGAAGGAGGGGAGGAGGTAGCCAACTCCTCAGCCACGTCCCCAGCCGGAGACTCGAGTCCCGGAGATAAAGGAGGGACGGGAATGTCTCCAACATCCCCAGGTGGACTCGCGCCCCCGACCGGAGCAGAAGCAGGAGGAGGGGCAAGGATGAGAGTAGGAACGGGTTCCGGAGCACCAGCCGGAGGCTGCACAGGGGGACCCGAAGGAAGAAGGGCAGGAATGGCGTGAGGCATAAGGGTATGGAAGATCTTCACAATCTTCAACGACGAGGGGCTCACCTCCCCCCGCTTACCCTTGCGAGGTTTGCGGACGGGCGAAGGAGAGTCCCCCGACGAAGAGGATGAAGAAAACGATGACAAGGAGGAAGGAGAACGACGACGAGCCCGGGACTTCTTGGCGTTGCGGGACCTTTTTGCCGATCGCTTGCATCCTCTAGAGCGACCCGAAGAGCCGGCTCTAGAGGGCGACGAAGCTGGAGGTTTCCTGCTGGGCCCTTGTACCGGTAAGGTAGGCAAGGTAACCAGCGCGACAGACTCGCTCGCTTCCCAGGGTGTGAAGCCCTGAGAAGGAGCCATAGTACCGTCTAGGGAAGGAGGCTCAATCTCTCGGGCTGCAGGGGGTTCTAGCCCCTGAGACTCTGAGAGACAAGTAGAAGGGTAACGGGACCTGGATAAACCCAGGTCCGTTTCCAAAATCGGGACCGCCCACGTCAAAGAAGAACCATCTCGCTTGTCGGCCATTCTCCTAGCCCTCGTCCAAGCCATACGAATAGAAGCAAGGGCGGGGAGTTTTGAGCGGGCAGAAGGGGAGGTAACCCGACACAACTCTGCCCAGGGGCGGCACACACCACACGCCAAGGGGTCGTAACCCAAGGGCGTGAAGCAGGGTGCGTGAGGCGAACAGTGCAGGTGGCCGTCAGGAGACCCGCACAGTACACCCCAAAGAAGCACATAAGGCACGAGTAGGCTAATGGAGAAAAGAGAATACACAAAAATGGGTTAGCACGTGAAATCACTGGAAAACTGTAAAAACACGGGAAAACACAAAAACATGGAGAAGGTAGCGCAGGAGAAGTAGCCCACAGCTCCTGGGGGAACCAGGAAACACAACACAACACCCCACGCGCACCCACCAGGGAAAAAAACCCGTAAACCCAATAAAAACAACGCCTCAAAAGAGCGGGGAAAAGACCCCCCGGTCTGTTGGACCCCGAAGGAGAGGCACAGGCAGCCTGAGGGGCAAAAACACCCAGGAACACCACACTGGGAAAAAACAAAAACACACTTAAAAAACACGCAAGGGAGAGGAAGGGAGAACCTGGGCACAATTCTCTCTCCCCATAACCCGCGTGGACTTACACAATACTCGGGGAAGGCAGAAGAGGGCTAACAAGCCCCCACACACACACCACGTGAGGAGGTAAGGGCCCCACATGGGGAGGCCAAACCTCGCTAAAAACCTAAAAAAAAACGAGGAAAACACACCAAATAAGTGTACTAGTGGCAGGAGGAAGGGTGAGAGGGGGATAAGGGGAGAACAAAACCGAAAAAGGAGGCCCAAAAGAGCCCCCTCCACTAGGGAAGAAAAAGAACTAGCCCCAGGAAAGGAAATATTCCCACACTAACACCCTAAAACTCCTAAAACACACACACACACACACACATCTGCAAAGCAGGCAAGCCACTAGAACACAAAAGAAACGATAGCAGGAACACGTGACACAATACCATAGCGTAGCAGCGAGAAGCGTAGATGTTGACAGGTACGTGTTCCGCGACAGAGTGACCGAGCGGCGACCTGCGGGGAGCGGGCTTAATACCTCATCACGCCACCACCAGGTGGCTCCACTATCAGTACAGCGCCAGATTTGAATTTTAATTTACTTCTGATGATCGTCACAGAATAGACCCTTCTAGGCCAGATTATGCCTATACGGGGCCTGGGCTGGAGAAGGGGTGTATTCTATAGCAAATCCAGCTGTGCTGGTTCCACTATACCAATAAAGCAGAGTTGCCAAGTTTTTTTGTTTTTTTTTGTAGGGTGGTCGTCACCCCAAGTTTGGGTTCTCGTGTTAACCCCACCTCTTTGAGGTGAAGCCTTTTATTGAGCGTCCCCTACAGTGTTTCTGTTGTTATGAGTTTGTTCATGGGAGGAGGAACTGCAACAACCGTTCCCGGTGTGGTAATTGTTCTGCTCTTGACTCACATCTTACTTCTGAGTGTCAGTCAGAGAGTTACTGCTTTTACTGCAGAGATGCTCACCCCTTGCGTTCTCGCCAATGTAAGATGTACCTCCTTGAGCAGGATATCCTCCACTTGGCTAATACCCAATTCATTAGCATAGGTAGTGCTAGACGGCAACTCAACTTCAGGCGACAGAAGGATGGTGGTGTGAAGACATATGCCTCCTCCCTTCGCCCTAAATCGGTTGCAGCACCCTCTCAACCTTCTCAAGAGACAGCTGCTTTTTGCTCTAGTGAGAGCGTTTCTAAGGTTACTCTACATAATAGTTTCTCTGTCTTGGAAACTTTATCAGACACACATTCTGGTGACCCATCAACTGATGACAATTCTCAGACTTTAGCTAAAGGTGTTCATGTGGTAGAGGTTCACGCTGCCACACGCTCTCCAAAAAGGAAACTTAAGTCACCTAAACTGCCACAGAGACGCCTTCATAGTTGCTTCATCCCTTCAAGACGGTATAGCTAACTCGATGTACAGCTCCGGACAGATCAATGGTCCACACCCCATCCATCAGCGACTTGGTTTGGGCCTGGTCGGATCTGGTAACAGTTGCAGGTGGAGGGAGGGGGGATGTTAGTGAGAGAGGAGGAGAGAAATGTGGGCAGAGCTATATAGGAGGGTAACGAATGATCAGGTAGAGAGACGTGTGTCAGGAGGAATGAATGAAGCATACACTGTGAACGGTATCGAATCACCAACAGTTTAAAGCAGGGTTCTTCAATCTTTTTCAGTCGTGACCCAGTTTTTACTATGACATCATTCTCGCGACCCATACAGAAAGATATTTTACAAATGATCAGAATTATCAACCTAAGAAAATACAAGGCCAGACGCTGAAACATAATATTTATGATTAAAAGGCATTCTAACCAGAATTATAAACACTGCCTCACCTACCCTCCCTCTCTCTCTCACACACTCATTCAAGAAGGCTAATATTTGTGCAATGATTTTGTTTTATTTATAATTAAATATATGAATATTCGATTATAAAAATATGTTAGGTGGATTCATGTATGAACTTCATATTTATTTTATTGTCACGAATATTATTATTCTATTTTATTCATGTATTTATTTTTGTGAGCCTGCGACGCAGTTTGGAGGAATTCGGGACCCGTAATTTGAAGAACCCTGGTTAAAAGAAGTGCATACTGCATTAACGTAGGTGGATATAGAAGAGAAGAAATGTGATGATTTGAGGCGAGGGTGAGGGGGAAGACGGTAAGAAAAATGAAGGTGATTAGTTGAAAAGTAATAACAAACAAATATAATTAGAATATCTGTTACATTATGTCCTTTAAATAAAGGCACTGTCTTTTGTTCACCATCGTAGTGTGATAGACTACTGAATATATATTATCCTTTGGATATTAGACAGCTATCCCTGTATTCCTTTTATCCCTCGTGCTTACCCCGTAGGGGAGTATTGCCTGTAATGATGTGGGCAATATTTTAAGGGTTTTGGTGCCCCTTCGGCCCCAGCCACTAGCTTACATTTCTTCAACTGTCCCTCCTTTCTTCCTATTTCCTTCTTGCTTGCTGTCACACCTTTCTATCACCTTTTCCTGGTGCTATTTGACCTCGCTGTTGCGCCACCTAATATCAATCAAATCCCTCGTGCTTGTAGTCCACCCTATTTATCACCTTCTCCCAAGCCCAGCTCCTTTTTTTTTTTTTTTTTTTTTGCAGAAGACGGTTTAATTTTCTAACTTCTTTAATAATCATATTTGTCAACAAATTCATTAAGCTATTTACAAAGATTTTTTCTTCTAAACATGCATTTCCTTAAAAATAATCAATGTTAAACTTGAATAGGCGCCGCTATATTGCGTTTTCAATAAACTTGGCCTAATTTTATGCATAGGCTATATAATATTTATTATTATTATTATTGTATTACAGTATCTCTCAAGTAACTGGCAACCTTACACATCCTCCGTACTGTCTTATCCCTCTCTCGCTTGCCCTTCCCTCCTTTCTTACCGTTTATCTTTTCTTTCCCATATTTCATTCGTTCTTAAAAAGTTTTAATGACATAGGCCTTTCTCCCCTATCACTTAAAGTCCAATTAGGCTATATTATTCGAAAAACTGCGGCTGAGATTATGTTATTGATCGGATTTTGGTTCTCAATATGTAGAGGTTGATTGATTGATTGATATTAGGCGCCTCAACAGCGAGGTAATATAGCGCCAGAAAACGGTGATAGAGAGGTGAGACAGCAAGCAGGAAGGAAATAGAAAGAAAAGAGGGATAGTTGAAGAAATGTAAGCTAGTGGCTGGGGCCGAAGGGGCGCCAAAACCCTTAAAGTATTGCCCACATCATTACAGGCAATACTCCCCTACGGGGTAAGCACGAGGGATAAAAGGAATACAGGGATAGCTGTCTAATATCCAAAGGATAATATATATTCAGTAGTCTATCATACTACGATGGTGAACAAAAGACAGTGCCTTTATTTAAAGGATATAATGTAACAGATATTCTAATTATATTTGTTTGTTATTACTTTTACACTAATCACCTTCATTTTTCTTAGTCTCTTCCCCCTCACCCTCGCCTCAAATCATCACATTTCTTCTCTTCTATATCCACCTACGTTAATGCAGTATGCACTTCTTTAAACCAAGGTTCTTCAAATTACGGGTCCCGAATTCCTCCAAACTGCGTCGCAGGCTCACAAAAATAAATACATGAATAAAATAGAATAATAATATTCGTGACAATAAAATAAATATGAAGTTCATACATGAATCCCC
Source organism: Petrolisthes cinctipes (assembly GCA_033782935.1). Taxonomy (NCBI): domain Eukaryota; kingdom Metazoa; phylum Arthropoda; class Malacostraca; order Decapoda; family Porcellanidae; genus Petrolisthes; species Petrolisthes cinctipes. The sequence continues at coordinate 102,778 of JAWQEG010000703.1, read as the reverse complement.
CTAACATATTTTTATAATCGAATATTCATATATTTAATTATAAATAAAACAAAATCATTGCACAAATATTAGCCTTCTTGAATGAGTGTGTGAGAGAGAGAGGGAGGGTAGGTGAGGCAGTGTTTATAATTCTGGTTAGAATGCCTTTTAATCATAAATATTATGTTTCAGCGTCTGGCCTTGTATTTTCTTAGGTTGGTAATTCTGATCATTTGTAAAATATCTTTCTGTATGGGTCGCGAGAATGATGTCATAGTAAAAGCTGGGTCACGACTAAAAAAGATTGAAGAACCCTGCTTTAAACTGTTTGTGATTCGACACCGTTCACAGTGTATGCTTTATTCATTCCTCCTGACACACGGCTTCTCTACCTGATAATTCGTTACCCTCTTATATAGCTCCGCCCACATTTCTCTCCTCTTCTCCCACTAACATCCCCCCCTTCCGCCACCTGCAACTGTTACCAGATCAGATGAGGCCCAAACCAAGTCGCTGGTGGAAGAAGTGTGGACCCTTGATCTGTCCGGAGCTGTACATCGATTTAGCTATACCGTCTGTTTGGTTTCCTTCCCCAGCGGAGCACACACCACTGCCTAGTCGACCTGTACACTCGCCTTAACAGGGACAGTGTGGTGGCCTTCATTGACCTTCGAAGTGCCTTCGATGTTGCTAATAGAGACGTCATTTTGGATCAACTGGTTGACTTTGGGATAAAGGGTAATCTATTACGGTGGATTCGGGGCTACCTAAGTAACAGGACCTCCCGTGTGTTTTTCAGTGGTGCGCTCAGTCCTTTGCGCAGTTTTCATCTTGGTACGCCTCAAGGGGGTGTTCTCAGCCCATTGTTATTTAATATTCTGATGCATCGGCTGCTCACTTCTCTCCCTGATATACCTGGAACTACAATTACGTGCTATGCTGATGATATCTGTGTTCATTCTACCTCACCAAGGGATCTCCAGCGGTTTCTTGACTCCTTCTCTGTGTCCTCCTCTCACTGTGGCATTATTGTCTCCCCAGATATGAGCAGAATATTCACCTGCCGCCTTCCTCAAGCTCGGCCAGTGTTCACCATTGGAGGGACTGTCATTCCCATGTGTTCCCAGTATTGCTACCTGGGCGCACTTGTCAATATTTGGCCAATTCTCCCTGCCAGACCTCAAGACCATCCCATTGTCCAGGACTTATTGGGTCGTCTCCAGCGCCGACTTACGTCACTTCAATGGCTCACTAACAACTCCTCGGGCATCTCCATCCCAGTAGCCAGGACTATCTATATTGCTTTTATCCGTTCAGTTGTTGATTACCTCTCCCCTGCTCTGATTCAACTTCCTAGGGCTACTCTGGAAACTTTAGAAAAGTTTCAGAATAGAGCAATGAGAATAATTCTCGGTTGTCCAATGTCGACCAGGATAGTGAACATGCAGCGTGAGTTGCGTCTTCCCCCGTTAGTGGAGAGAATTTATTCCAATGTTACTTGCTTCACTGTCAAGTGCCTCCATTTCCCACATCTTTCACCCCATTACTCTCAGTTAGTCAGGACTTCTCTTAGACCAAACTACCCGGTCCCTCCCATACTGCCTGCTGGACGTACTCTTATAAGGTCTGTTTCCTCTATGCTCCGTGGTCTTAATATAGATATAATGGTGGCCAACGTCCCCCCAGGACCCCCTCCGTGGATGCTACCAACACCTGATGTGAGCTTCACGCCTACTTCCAAGTCGGAACTGCCTTCTCTACAGCGGCAGTTGGCTCTGGAACACATAGAAACAGTGACGTCCTCCATCACAGATCCATACTGCCTCTACACTGATGGCTCATTGCAAGTGGATGGTGCAGCAGGTTGTGCCGTTTTCTCACCTGACATGGAGTCACCTCCAGGGGGCTGGGTTGGCCGTCGTCTCTGTAACCACTCTAGCTCAACATTGTGTGAACTGTATGCCATTCTGGATGCTGTTAGTCTTGTTTGTCAACGTGGAGTGAATGCTGCCATTTTTTGTGACTCCAGCCCTGCCCTTCATTCTCTCTCTAGTGTTCAGCCCACACACTCTACTGTTGTTCAGCAGATTTTATCGTTTTTGTCCTTATTGCGTCATCGTAACTTGACTGTCAAATTTTTATGGGTGCCATCCCATGTAGGTTTACGTCACAATGGTACAGTTGACAGACTCGCAAAGGAAGCCTGCCATCTGCCTCCTCGTGGTGTTGGACGTCCTCTCTCCCTGACATGTTACCTCTCTAAAGTCCGCTCCGCCGCTCTCCTCCCTGTACGGCGACGCAGGGATTCAGAGAGGCCCTTCAGCATCTCCATCACACATTATGAGTCTGTCTGCCGTCACAAATATTCCTACCGTCTTCGAGGCCTCATGGTTCGGAGGCACAATGTAGTCTCTGCTCGTTTGAGACTTGGCTACCGGCCACCGTGGCAGGTTGCTGGAATGCAGGGTGAGCCTCCCTTCACTGAGTGTCGCTTGTGTCGAGCGCCTCGTGCTAACACTGTAGAGCACTATTGCCTGGCCAGCCCCACTGTCCGACACTTGCTGCCCCGGGGCCTGCCACTAGATGTGATTTGTCGACACCTGCTGAACCACCAGGTTCTGGAGGGACTTCTGGTACGCCATCCTCGTTTTGGTGGATTTAAGTAGGTCATAATGTAATATTTGTCTGTATGCTTGTGCTCCATTCTGTTATGTTTTCGTGATGTGTGTATGTGGTGTGTGTGTGTGTGTGAGTGTGTATGTGTGGTTGTAGTCATTGTATTCTCATGAGTCCCGCCTACCCGTATGTATTGTTGCCTGCCTGTTGATTGACGCTACGGCGCAATTAATAAAAAAAAAAAAAAAAAAAAAAAAAACACACTGGGTGCTGTGGGAGGGGAGCGGTTAATTTTAAAAGTGTTCGATCATTCGCCCACGGTAATGGAATTGGCTTTCGTGTCTGTCATTAACTTTTTAATTTTTTGAAAAATACATATGGAAATATGTTTCACATCATGTCAGGACTTTACCCTGTCATTTTGTAAATGTAGTTTTGAATAACCCTGTATACACACACACACACACACACACACACACACACATACATACATACATACATACATACGTACGTACACACACACACACACACACACACAGACAGACAGACAGACAGACAGACAGACAGACAGACAGACAGACAGACAAACACACATACAGACAGACAGACAGACATACATACATACATACATACATACAGACATACATACATACATACATACATACATACCGTCTCTTGACCTCACAGGGAAAGGACGGTACTCCGGCGCTCTCACGAGCAGCCTAGGTCAGCCTGTTGACCCTTCCCCCAACACCCCACGTTCTTAGCTACAACGACAGTGTTCATACCTAGAAAAACTATTCTGCACGAGGAAAATGTCCAGCCCTAACTACAAATATAGACTCAGTGAACTTTGGCGATACAAGAGAGGGTCAGGCTACCCCCCAAGTGAAGTGATTCAGAAATTAAAATCACTGAATCTCTTCCACAACCGCGGAACATGGGGAGGAAAAAATGTGATACGAAATATACAAGTGCAGACCACCACGAGGACCAGGAAAATACCGGTAAAAGAAAAGGAATACAAACATTTTGAGGTACCGAGAAACTGGTACAGTCTCCCCTCATTCCTACTCTCTAATGTGACTTCATTAGCCAATAAGATTGACGAACTAACAGTGACAGTGAAATCCATCAGTGCAGACATTGTGGCCATCACAGAGGCGTGGCAAATAGTTCCTGAAGTGTGCAAAATTCAGAACTATGAACTTTTTCACCACCTCAGGACTAACCGAAGGGGAGGTGGAGTGGCGTTGTTTTGCCACACCGACACCAGCCCCTCACACCTCAGTGTTGATAACCCGGACGGCCTGGAGACACTGTGGGTGAGGGTGACCCCCGCTTGCCACCCCCGCAACACCGCTTCCATCATAGTCTGTGTTGTATATCATCCACCACGTGCCACTACAGCACAGCTACTCACCGACCACATTATTGACACAGCTGGCACTCTGAGGGTGAGATATCCTGCTGCTAAGTTAGTCATATGTGGGGATTTCAACCGCTTGGACGTGAGTGACATCCAACACCAACTCAACCTCACCCAAGTCGTGGATTTCCCCACCCACGGTCAAGCTACTCTCGACCTTATTTTGACTGACCTGGACCATCAGTACTCAGCCCCCCGCCCCCTCCCCCCCATAGGACGAAGCAACCACGTCTCCATTCTATGGTCACCCACACCTACTACATCGGTGCCAAGGGAAACTGTCACCCGATCCTATCGGCCAATACCTGACTCTTCGATAAGAGAGTTTGGACAGTGGCTGGTACACCACTCATGGACGTCCACACTAAATGGCGCAACTACGTCAACACCACGACAGAGGCCTACCATCACCACTTCCCCATCAAGACCATCCGTGTGCATCCAGCTGACACCCCATGGATGACGCCACGAATAAAGCGGCTGTTACAGCAGCGAAACAGGCTCTTCTACACCGACCCAACCCAGTACAGAAGCCTCAGAAACAGGGTAATCAGGGAGATCAGGACTGCCAAGGCTAGCTACTACCCAGAAAAAGTGCAACACTTAAAACAGGCCAACAACAGACAATGGTACTCCAAAATTAAATCTCTCTGTGGTTTACAAAAGCACTCCCTCTCCTTCCCCTGTACTTCACACCTTTCTCCTGATAATGCGGCCGAGGCGCTTAACGGTCACTTTGCCGCTATTTGTCAAACCCTCCCCCCTCTTCAGACCAGCCTTCTCCCTGCCTACCTCCCCTCCCCATCCCCACTCCCCTCTGTCCATGAGGCTGAAGTTGCCAAAATGATAACCTCATTTAAATCTAACAGATCCACCACACCTGATGACCTCCACATTAAAATTTACAAAGAATTTGCCCCTGAACTAGCCACGCCCCTCTGCTCCATAATCAACGCCTCCCTCGCTCAAAATGCTTGCCCTGCTGACTGGAAAATTTCCTATGTCACTCCCATCCCTAAAACTCCCACCCCACAAACCTTTAATGACCTAAGACCAATTGCCATCACACCTCTCCCTAGCCTCCTTTGTGAAGATTTCGTGTTTAACTGGTCTTATTCACAAATTAGCAAACAGCTAGACACCCGTCAGTTCGGCAACATCAAATCCACCTCCACTTCCCACTGCCTAGTCAGCTTCCTTGATTTCATCCACAGCCACTTGGACAAACGTAACACATCTCTCGCTCTTGCTTTTGTAGACTTTAGGAAAGCATTTGATCTTGTAGACCACACTGTTGTCATCAACAAGGCCATTAACCTGGGACTCCACCCCAACCTGGTAGCTTGGCTGGCTGACTTCCTCACAGGAAGGCAGCAGGCGGTCCGTTATCAGGGCTCCATCTCCCCTGCAACAGCTGACTTGTGGGGTTCCGCAAGGAACTAAATCTGGACCACTATGCTTCCTCATGCTGATTAATGATGCCCTCACCGACACCCAGCATCGATGGAAATACGTGGATGACTGCACGGTTGGCATCCCAGTCAACACCAGGACACCAGATTATAATCCACTGCAAGCCACCCTTGACAGGCTGCAGACGTGGACAGAGCACAACAACGTCTCCATCAACCACACCAAGACCGTGGTGATGCACGTCTGCACCTCATCTGCAGCTGTACCGCCCCCCCAGCTCACAATTGGCCCTCATCCACTCCAAGTCATCCACTCCTTCAAGCTTCTCGGCATCACTGTGGATGACCTATTATCATGGAAGCAACATGTCGCAAGGATGGTCAAGGTAGCCTCATACAAGCTGTACATGCTGCGCAGACTCAGGTCTCTGGGGACTCCAACAGGGGATTTGAAGGCAGTTTACACCTCTTTCATATTACCCTCACTGCTGTACGCCTCCCCAGCGTGGTCTTCATCTCTGAACAAAACGCAACAACAACAGCTTGAGAAGGTTCAGAAGAGGGCATGCAGAGTCATACTCGGCCCTGCCTACACCAGCTACAATAATGCCCTTACCACCCTGAGTCTGCCCAGGCTGACAGCCATGTATGAGCAAGCCCTTAGCAAGTTTGGGGAAGGCTTGCTACGTAACCCACGCCACCGTCACCTCCTACCACCTGACGCCCCCCCACCAGCCAGGGCTACCCGACACCAAAACAAACTGGTGCCGCTAAGAGCCCCTCGCATTGACCGCTATCGCCAGAGCGCTGTTCCCACTTTAGTGCGAAAAATAAACACCTAGATTATTATGTCTACAAGTTGTAGCCTATAGATCCTAGAATTAATATTAATGTAATCTTCCCCTCTGTAAATTTTCAGTCTCTGACTGCCATGTAAATAAACCGTTAATTATTATTATTTATTTTATTACACACACACACACACACACACACACACACACACATGTACAGTAGAATAACAACATGTACCAGACGCCCTCTTGAAACAACTCCCCTCTCCAAACCACAAGGAGGGTCTCCTTCTCCCCTCTGAGCTCATCTATTTAGCTGTCATCTCTTTACAAACAAAGAGAGAGAGAGAGAGGGAGAGAAAGTGGGAGAGAGAGAGAGAAAGGGAGAGAAAGTAGAAAGAGAGAGAGAGAAGAATTGGGTGGAGCTTAGACAAGAACTCCACCCCTTTTCAAGAAAGTAATAATAATAATAATATCTGAATAGACTTGGCATCTTCCAATAGAGAATGTATATAAGCAGTGAAGTTGAACTAATATGTAGGATTTCCTAAACTGACTCCCAGGGCTATAACCTGTCTCCATAAGAGAGAGACACAGGCATATCAGACAAGGCATCAAATATAATTCCCTGTATAGAGATAAGTATGTATAAATAAATTAAGCCTAAAGAAACTTGTGAAGTCACTTAGCCTACCTAAGAACACCACAACGCCGAGCTCGCTACCTAATACCACAACAACCACAACAACAACAACAACTACTACAACTACAACTCCGGACTAATGTACTGTATCAGATCCTGAACGAGTTAAAGCCTTAGAGGACTGGTACATTTTGATGGCAGCAGTGTTTTTGCAACAAAGCAAGTTGCAAGGTAAAGACTTCACGGGAGTACAGTGACTAACATAGTTCAAGGACAAGTTGAAGGAATCTACTTGTAAATTCTCTCAAGTAATTTCTTCAGTGGGTAATCTTACGACCTCTAACGAGGGAGATAAACCACAAATTCTTCACCTACAAGAAACACCTGCTTCAACATAACTGCAACTGACCTACAGAGAACCTCATCTACTTCACAACAAACAATCATCACTTCATCACTACGGCGATCCTGTTACGTAAATGCTTTCGTAAGGACAACGCCATCACTACATCACCTCCACGCTGACGCCTCCTTATACGTAAATTCTCTCGTAAAAAGGCAAGTCAACGTTCATCATCTTCACTCCAATTACGACTGTTAGTGTGTTAGTGTGCGAGCTAACTAATCATCGCTTCGTCACTTCACGGTCGTCGCCCCTTCACCACATCGTCGCCTCGTCAGGCAACGCCCCAACAAAACTTCCACTCGTCTTCATCGTCGTTGCAACTACAGTCAACTAAAGTAGGTACACATTACATGTTACATTACATTATTTTTCACTTGTCCACGAACATGTTAGAAAATAGGTTCCTCAATAACAGCCCAGACAACAGAAAACAAGTGCCAAATTAAAACAAAAGTAAAGATATAATCCCCCATTAATCCAAAGGTATCATAACTAACTTCGAATATCCCTGATAATGATTCACTAGCCTTCAAGCTAGATTCCTCTACCTCCCTAAGTTTCGTTTGTGGTTCCAACACATTCGAGTACATTCCTTTCTTTCGCCAAACCTTAACCCCATTAAAGCCTCTATCTGGTATACTATATTAACCTGTATTTTCTCCAACAATGGCTACTCCTCCACAATCTCCGACTGTCTCTGCTCTTCTAACAACTTCTTCTAACCCCACTAACTCTACTATGCAAGCAATGAGAATTTTACCCACCCACAATTATTCAAAGTACTATACGGGAGATAATCCACAGAATTTAACGTCATATGCTACATTCAGACAGTCACTTATTGATGTTTTTGGGGATGGTAAACTACATAATTCATTATCATGGGTTCAGAGAATAATTAAAACAAAGGCTGACAACATAACTACAAGTGAACCAGCAAAAGCACTTGCACTATCAGGGTCTCTAGCTTTAAATTCGAAGGAATCTCGTATCATACATCGTGAATTACAGATTACTCAATCCAAGGGTACGAAGATTTTTAATTTTGATGCCACACCTACTCAAGGGGAATCACAGGGAAAACGTTGCAAACACTGTAACGAAAGTAATCATAAATACAGTCATTTACATGAGTCACAGTCGCATTCCTTAGATGAATGCATGATCCATAACAGAATGAAACGGGACTGGCACAATCGAAACATGATGCATGAAACGAGACCGCCACAATATTAAAACGTCCCGAAAATATAACTGTAGGCCCTGTCGTCGCATTTACCAATAATATACTATAATTCCCTGTCCTAGTATCACATAGTAACACCCCCTTAATGATAGACACAGGCGCCGCAGTTTCCTTGTTATCGGATAATTCCTTTAACAAATTGAGCAAATTAGGTCCCCAGCGGCATTTATAAACCAAGATTGAACAGGTGACATAGAATGGTCAACCATGACAGGCAATAAATTACAGGTCTTAGGGAAACTAACCCTTCCTGTACGGTTAGCCAAGGGAACTAACCATATCCATAATGAATTTTATATAATACGAAATTATAAACTAGGTTTATCATACCTTATTACAAACCATAATAATAAACCCTAAACATAAAATAATACATTTTAGGAATTAATGTATTCAAATACAGGATTGTCCAGGCCAAAATATATAAGTCCAGGTAATGTTAACCAAATACGTATTGAAAATGAGGGAAATAACCCCATTATCATAAAGGCCATTGCTGCATATAATATTATATTAACTCCGAATTTCGTCCATAAATTGAAGGTAAAGCTTCCATCTCATGTACAGCCACACACTACCGTTCTATCCTTAATAGAACTAGTAAAATAATATATAACCAGGGATTAATTTACTTAACTAATGTAAACAGTGAAAATGTCACTGATATTAATAAACCATTTACCAATATTCATGTAAAGAAAGGAACATATCTATGTGATCTGTACAGATGGAAGTTAGACCAATACCACAAGGAAATATTATATCGGTTCTTACCGAAGGATAAATAGATAGTCGTAAGGGAGCAACTTAGAAATTTGGTCAGTGGACGCGATTTTCCACTTTATCGTGATAATCTCATCTCTACACTAGCCACATATTAAAATGCGATTGCCCTACCTGGTGAATTATTAGAAAAAAAAAATATACCATTACTCTAACATCTCCTTAACCCATTTACTCGAGCATATAGACTACCGTACCGCATAGTACACAGAAAGTTATAAACGAAATATTAAATGAAATGATGGATGAAGGCATTATTAAGAATTCTAATTCCCATTTTAACAGCCCAATGTTTTTGGTTTCAAGAAACAAATAATGGTGATTTTAGGCCAGTCATTGATTGCAGAAAAATAAATAATGCTACACTTAAAGATAAATATTCCCTCCCTCCTTTAAGATGTTTTGTCTAACATTGGTGAAACAAAACCTATGATATTCTCCACATTAAATTTGGTCAGTGGAAACTGGCAAATAACATTAGATGATAAAATTCAACCCATTACAACATTTAATAATTCCCATGGTTATTATGAATACATTCGTAGACCATTTGGTTTATGTAATGTTTCATCCACATTTCAGCATATGATCAATTTTCGTATTGGTTTTATTAATAACGTAGTCATCGCTAATCTCAACGATTTGATTATTTTCATACTAAGTAACTATAAAGACGGTTATACAGAGATTACATTAGGTAGGCCTCAAACTTTAAATGTCTATGTCTCAATTTCTTACCAGGAAATTATAATTTTAGGTTATCCATGTAACCGCCCCTGTGCTCCACACACAATCTGATAAAATACGAGCAATGAGAGTATTCACTATTCTAAATAAATGTTACTAACATAAAATCATTCTTGGTCTTATGTTCTTATATAGAATCTTTGTAAAGTATTTTCCCAAGTAACTAAACACCTAAATAATCCCCTCGAGAAAGATACAAATTTGTAAGGATGCCAGAAAAACAGCTAAGCTTTGAATTATTAAAAGTTAAATAATGTAAGCTTCAATTCTTACGTTCCCAAATATTCATTGTCTTTTATCAAGTGTACAGATGCTTCTTCAGTAGGCTACGGCGCTGTACTTATGTAAGAGATAGCTATGGGTCTATGTCAGGTATGTACTTATGCTTAAAGAATATTAAGTACGCAGATAACTCGTTACTCTGTAACAAAACAGGAAACTTAAAGCAATATTATGGGCACTTCGTACTTTTAGAGAAATCATATTAGGCTATCCTTTACATGTTTTCGCAAATTATCAAACGATCCGTGGCTTACTATAACCTCAAACCCTAACGGGAAAATTAGCCAGATAATGTCTTACAATTCAGGAATTTCTCCCGCATATTGATATTTAACTATCTTTTAGGACGATTAATAAAGTAGTAGATCCCTTAAACAGTCATCTTGTCCTTTTAGTTCCGAGGACACCCATGGACTTTGACCTTAATGCGGTTCGTAAACATTAGCAAACAATTCTATGATGAATGTAATAAAATATTCATTAAAAACTGAGGATGAAAATAATGGCCCAAAATTACCCAGTCACTTAAATATATTTTCCCTTCATGATGATATTATTTACAGAAAACTTAGGAAACGTGACGAAAAAACAATCAAATAGTGATACAACAAATAATGATTCCCTCAGTATTAATTACCCTTATATCATAATACAGCAGCAAGGCATCCTGGGAGAGATAGGTACCTGACCACTCTCCATACAATACCCCATTAGCATAAACTAAGGGTAGATGATGAAACACATATATCGCTCAGTGCGAAGCAGACAATGCAAATAAAGGCCATACATTTGGACCTGTTCCATGACGGGAATCCCTAATCCTGGACGAATCATGAAACGTAGTAGGAATAGATCTACTTTCCTTACCAATTCCGAATCAGGACGCAAATAAGGTATTACCAATGGTTAACTATTTTCTAAATATTTGGTGGCGGCACCACTACGATAAAAACCGGAAAGGTAAGTGCACATATATATAAAAAACCAACTTCATATGACCATATACATGTCTCGATATTATAAGAGTATCTGATTTCTACGACATTAAGCAAACGTTTGTATAACCATATCTCCCAGCATTTAATGGGTTAACAAAACGGCAGCACCGTAAAAATACTAGAAGTACTTCGTGGCACAGAAACAAGGAAAATCCCTCCACATGGGAAGACTGCATCGATATGACGGTCAATAAACACTACAAAATACGGAAATAAAGGGAAAAACTCCACATGAAATACTATATGGCGTATGGATACGTCTTTCATATGATATAAAATTGCCACACAGAAGCCATGATACAACGTGGACAACTACACTGAACGACAGTGAGTTGCATTTCAACAATTTCATCATGATGTACAAAACGATCTACAGGCTTGCATGGATATAATGCGTGATCGCCGACATAACAAAACAAATTATGAGCTTGCATGAAAATAATGCGTGATCGCCAACATAACAAAACAAATTATGAGCTTGCATGAAAATAATGCGTGATTGCCAACATAACAAAACAAATTATGAGCTTGCATGAAAATAATGCGTGATTGCCAACATAACAAAACAAATTATGAGCTTGCATGAAAATAATGCATGATTGCCAACATAACAAAACAAATTATGAGCTTGCATGAAAATAATGCATGATTGCCAACATAACAAAACAAATTATGAGCTTGCATGAATATAATGCGTGATTGCCAACATAACAAAACAAATTATGAGCTTGCATGGAAATATTGCGTAATCGCCGACATAATAAAAACAAATAACTCAATATGTTCACTCCAAGTGATAACGGGTACCCGATCGAATCTTCACACTTCTTTAGTAGGTAATAAACCTATAATAATGCATTATTTTACCAGGCGGTTGATATTGTTTATGTAAAGAGAATAAATAAATTGGTAAAAGTGCGCAAAAACCCAACATCCACAATGAAACCAATCAATATCTCTTGAACAGTAACAATTCCTCTTCCTAGTAATTTTATCCCTACTATTGATGATAATAATATAAACAATTATAAACAAAAACTCCGATCGGTTTCCAATGATATATAATAATTTTTCTAACGGATGTGGCCCACATCAACCTATACAACGGTTTTCGTGTTTATACTCGCGGCGCCTACAAGCTCCGACGAAGTGCATCAAGCGGATAAAGATGATGTCTACATTCTGAGAGCTCTCGTTTACAATTTTATCAAACAGTTGAAAAGAGAAAAAGGAAATAATAAAATATTGGGGAAGAACGATATTATCATTAATTTTTATAAGGTATCTGACTTATTACATAAATTTTCTGCCATTGAGCAGTGGGTACAGATAAGGTATTTAATGATACACTAGTTTTGTTTGACAGGTATCACACAAATGAATTTCCCAATTTACATGTATTATATTCTAAGGTGTTCTTTCACCATTGGGCGCCCTAGGAAGGAATTCAGCGACTGAGGTAATATTGCTCGCTTATTATACGAAAAAAATATTGGCTTAGAACCATCATCACAGCCCAGAGCGTGATTGGGATATTTTAAGCGGAATTTCATCAACACTATTTGGTAAGGCTTAGATAGTAATATACAAGCATTATCCCATAAATAAAAAGGTTGCGGGACAAGCCGTTGCAAATCAAGATAAGATAAAGTAACAGATATACTGTATTCGAGTGCAAATCATTGCACAGAAATTAAATACGATTTATATAACTTTACATGATCAACGAATGAAAAGAACTACATATATGGAATAATCATATCATGTTTTAGGCTTCTATTTATTTCTGTGAATTAGCAGGAAATGGATTGCAGGTGAGGAACAGAGAGAAATGACAACCATTTATTTCTTAAGAGAATATTTACTGCAATTAAGGTAAGATTAACTCACAATTATTAACACTCCAACAGCTACGAAATATAATGGTATAATCAATGATGAAATACCATCTTACTTATTATCTTCATCCACCTACTTGGTATATTATTATACATTCATGCGTAGTATATTACTAGAAGATCATAATCCCATTATTATTCACAAAAAAAAAAAAAAGATAAAATGTTTTTCCCAAGCTACGTACTTCACCAATTCCCTATGAAAATGGAAGTAATCCTTTCACATTCGATTTTCATCCAATAAGTAGTATACTTAGTGATGATGTCATCAGTGACACACAACACTTCAAGTGCCATGTTGCATATCTTCATAGATGTTTGTCTTGCATATTTCTTTGCATTTAAGTTGCATATAAATCTCCTAAGGATGCAAAATCTCCACTTGCTTGGAATCAAAGTAATACTAATCAAGCCCTATATGCATGTACAGTTGCCTCAAGGTATTTCTTTACCCCCTGCGGTGGCTGTGGAGTGTATGTGGCATCGCTGGATATGTTCGGATCACATTTGATACAGCATAATATCACATCTTATACATTACAGTATTAACATTGAAGAATACGAAACAGCGATTCATTGTGTTAACCGTAAATATGATTCAACAGGGAGATTTGTCATTCATAAATGTGACTCTAGTATTGCTGCGCTGCCACATCAACTCCAGACACAAAAGCGGGGGTAAAGGAATACCTTGAGGCAACTGTACATTCATATCTATTACTAATCAGTATCTCTTTTCATCATCAATTTTAATTTCCACTATCTATACTTACCTGCTGATACACAATTACCATTAATTTACCCTAATCACCCTACACATGGTATGGTTACAGGCTACTATAAAGAAACGGACTCATAGGAAATACGATCCAAGGGGATCGTTACCTTGCCTAATAAACATAAACGTGCTTAACAACATGACTAATCTTTTCCACCTTTAAACATATTTCATTTAAAGTCGACTTGTTTAACATCTCCTCATTATCAGTTGTTTCGGAAAAAGTGCAACTATAATGTTATTCAAGGAGAATAGGCTTCAATCATCCTTATTATATAATTTGATTCCTCCATATATTGATCAAAATAAAACTGAGTAGCAATGTTTATTATCCACTGTCTTATCTTCTGCCATGTACTATCATATTTATGTATTGTATAAGAACGAACTATCGAGGTATACTGAATTACGTTGTATTGAAAAGAATAGGACTGTTATTTCACAGCCTAGCAACACGCCCCCTTATTAATGTGTGAACCTTTAGCATAGGTTAGCTTATATACACACAATAACATGCACCTAGCTAAACACATTAATTTGAAGATGATTTTTATGTGACAATGTATTAATAGTCATGTATTAAATGATACTATCTATGTTCATTTATGTACAAGATGTGCCTATGTCTTAAGGTCTATTTTTCGGTTACTATACATGTCTTCATTGTTAATATCTTCCTTATTATGAACCCTACCAACATTGTGAACTGGCCTTCTATTAAATAAAGCTTTAATGCCTGGGGGGCCAGGCGGGTAGCGTGATAGAGCGATGTACAGTAGAATAACAACATGTACCAGACGCCCTCTTGAAACAACTCCCCTCTCCAAACCACAAGGAGGGTCTCCTTCTCCCCACTGAGCTCATCTATTTAGCTGTCATCTCTTTACAAACAAAGAGAGAGAGAGAGAGGGAGAGAAAGTGGGAGAGAGAGAGAAAGGGAGAGAAAGTAGAAAGAGAGAGAGAGAAGAATTGGGTGGAGCTTAGACAAGAACTCCACCCCTTTTCAAGAAAGTAATAATAATAATAATATCTGAATAGACTTGGCATCTTCCAATAGAGAATGTATATAAGCAGTGAAGTTGAACTAATATGTAGGATTTCCTAAACTGACTCCCAGGGCTATAACCTGTCTCCATAAGAGAGAGACACAGGCATATCAGACAAGGCATCAAATATAATTCCCTGTATAGAGATAAGTATGTATAAATAAATTAAGCCTAAAGAAACTTGTGAAGTCACTTAGCCTACCTAAGAACACCACAACGCCGAGCTCGCTACCTAATACCACAACAACCACAACAACTACTACGACTACAACTCCGGACTAAGGTACTGTATCAGATCCTGAACGAGTTAAAGCCTTAGAGGACTGGTACACGCACACACACACACACACGCACGCACGCACGCACGCACGCACGCACACACACACACTTACTTGAGTTACTTGAGTGCAGAATTCTGGCAGCTTACAGCTCCACTTAAGGGGCTCTCTAAGCCGCCCATGGTGAATTAACATCTGTACTTTTCTTTAATCACTTCATTTACCAAGTCATATGCATCAGTGAAGAGAAATGTTTTCAGTCTTTTTTTAAAGATGTCTACAGTTTCTGCCGCTGTAACATTGGCCGGTAGATTATTGTACAATCGAGGAGAACAGTTTACAAATGCTCGGCGTCCAGCTTCTCTATAGAACCTAGGTTCCATTAGCCTATTCACGTCCTCACTATGGCGCAAGACAATATCTGAGTCTATGCCGAAATCCACAATCATTTGCCTCATATACTCAGGCTTACCGAACCGAATCACTTGATCCACCATAACACATTGTTTGTACTCAATTCTCGCCTTAATCGGAAGCCAATGTAGGTTAATTAATACTGGGGTGATCCTGTCCCTTAATGATTGGCCCTTTATGAGTCTCGCAGCCCTGTTCATAATTAACTGAAGTTTCTTTAACAAGTAATTTGGAAGGCCATAGTACAGTGAATTGCAATAGTCCAATTTACTGATGACATGATTTTGAATTAATTTCCTCATAGAGTCCTCATCTAGGTATTTCTTCACGAATGCTATGTTTCTCAGGTGATAACCAGCTACTTTCACAGTTTGACTTATGTGATCCTTCATTAATAATTTACTATCCAATAGTACGCCAAGGTTCTTTACACCGTCACTCACTACAATGTCAGTATTATTCACGCTTAAGGTCTGAACATTTAGTCTCTCACGGTCCAATCTTCGGCCGACGAATAGGCACTCAGTTTTATCTTCGTTTAGCTTTAATTGCCTAGAGTTCATCCACTGCCTAACATCGAACAAGACCGCACTCAGTTGCTCTTCCGCATTACGTATATTCGTCACGGATATGTAAATTTGTGTGTCATCGGCAAATAACTTAAATTTGACCCTGTGTCTCTCTAATACAACGGATAGGCCAGCCGTGTACACACTAAATAGCACTGGACCCAACACGCTACCCTGTGGTACACCTCTCGTGAGAGGTCTCGAGTCCGAAAACTCGTCTCCTATCTGTATCCAATAGGCCCTACCCTCGAGATAGCTCTTTAAGTGTGAGAGAGCAGCACCCTCTATGCCCATGTTTTCACAGTCACGAAGTAGAATATGTAACGGTTGTTACTGCAAATACTATGTACCACTGTATCGAACGCAGCGCTCAGGTCAAGTAAGAGCAACAGTCCACACCTCCCTTCATCCAAAAGTTCACGCATATCACTCACCACAGAACACAACACCGTTTCAGTAGAGTACAAACAACGATATGCAGACTGGTTGTCAGGAATTGTTCCAACTATGTTCAAGTGATGATTTAGTTGTGATAAAAGAATATTTTCAAGCACCTTCGATTGAAAAGTCAAGTTCGATACCGGACGAAAAGAACTGAAGCACTGGGGGTCTAAGTTTCCCTTCAGTATTGGTTTGACAATAGCTTTCTTCTCCGATACAGGGAATACACCATTGGTTATACTTGAATTAACCATGCTCGTAGTGATGGACACCAACCTGTCGAAATTATCACTACCAGTAATCAAACCAATGGGCATAGGGTCACTAGCACAATGAGTAAACTTAGTCTTCTTTATGATATTGCTCACTGCTGTTTCGTTCACAACTTGAAACGAATTTAATCTTTGTGCAGACACTCGAATATTGTCCAATACCTCGGCTTGGCCATCGTCAAATGTAGAGGTAATTCTTGCAATTTTATTTTCGAAAAAGTCTGAGAACTGACTCGCCAACTCACTATCAGAATAGCCCTCAGGTAGCCTATTCTTCTTTTTATTTCCAGTTAGGTTATCCAGTAATTTGTAAAGTTTGTATATATTAGGGCCAGCCTGTGTTGTTTTATCCCTATAAAAGTCCCGCTTTCTCGCAGTAATGAGTCTTGTTTCATAGTTCCTTGCTCGATTATAGTCCATCCTTCGATGATCTGTCTGGTGTTTACGCCACAATCTTTCTTTCTTCCTCTTTTCTTTCTTCGCCCTCAGGATTTCCTCGTTAAACCATGGTGAATCATCTTTCACAACTATTTCCTTTGTGGTTATAGGACACATACTTTCATATTCATGTCTCGCTATTGTATTATATAAATTGTATAAGCACTCGGGACACTCTTCCTTGGATGCTGACTGATGATTGCAAGGATCACCATATTGTGCAATTATCTTCTCGCAAATAGACGTTACCAAAATATTGCAATCCAAGTTCCTCTTTGATCGAAATTTGATGCTTTTTGTTTGTTTTCCATTATACCCAAGAGCCAGTTTAAACGACACAAACTTATGTACAGGCGATAGGGAGCACACTTCAGCCACCTGGAGATCCCGAACAAGATCACTCGATACATCAACTAGCACCAGGTCGATTATATGTCCACCCGCTGATGTCGGTTTGTCTACTATATTTACGAGGTTAAACGTTGCTATAGTGTCAATGAAAAGAGGGATATACCGAGCCTCCAGGTCGTCGAGCCACAAATTGAAGTCGCCCCAGATAATGATATTTGCACTTACCATATCGATAGTTTCTAAATATAACCTAAATTCCTCAATAAATACACTGACACTTGTATTAGGAGGTCTATAAACAGTTATTATTATCATTTTATTACCCCATATTTCACACTCGACTTGTAACAATTCGAAACTAACGTGTTTCTGTGTATTACATTTTTTAATCTTCTTAATCGCATTTGAGATGAATAGACCCACACCTCCTCCACGACCACTGTGTCTATGGTTATGTATGAAAGAATGTGTCACAGGTGTCATTTCCTCAATAACGGCAGTATCATAATTTGTTAGCCAAGTCTCAGTGATTGCATACAAATCCAATTGTTTATCATTTATAGTATCTCTAATCTCCAGTGACTTATTTCTGGCTGATTGCACGTTAAGAATACCACAATTCACTGCCAAGGCGTTAGTAGCCATGGTCAGTGTTATCCCTTACCCTCATAAGTTCTGCAGCGAAAATAGGGCACTTCACACTACTAACACTGTGGTCATCATGTCGCTTTGCAGTATGGCAATTTGCACACTTCCTCCCAGTAGCATGACATGAGTGCCCGTCATGCTCACTAGCACACTTAAAACACTTTGGGGCTTCATTCATAGCTTTAGCGGGACATGAACCCTTCTTATGACCAAATTTCAGACAGTGATAACATATCAAGGCATGATATCTGTCATAGACATTATGTCTTCCCCATTTCAAATTCAACTTATCACCTTTCATGTATATGAGTCCACGCACCTCCGGATCACATTTAATAATGTAATGAGTAGTCCCCCAAGAAGCCGGCTTTTCGAAGATAACACTCATTTTGTCCTCAATTCCTGCAATCGTGCTCAGATATCCATTCCTCTCGATAATATGTTCCATTAGTGTTTCACGTTTCTCCTCTTTACCCACATTACATGATCTTTGGTTGCATTTTCCTCCCATGAGAAAATCTCAGATTTCCCAACCCTTGCAACTTGTCATGTGCCTCTTTCCTTTCTTCCTCTGTTTCAAAATTAACAACAATCTTTCCCCCGTTTGTGAATTTTGTATCTAAAATTTGGACATCCTCAAGGGCCTGACTCACCTCATCTTTTTTATCAGTAGCCTTCGAATTATCACTCGATTCTATGATCAGGAGATTCTTCTGTTGTTTCTTCATTTTTCTTTTCTTCCCTTTAGTAAGCACCTCTGCCCATGTGCCCCTCTCTTCAGTATAACTCTCACCGCCATATGCCTCAACAGCACTCTCCACCACACCCTTCACCGCTTGGCTAACATCAGCCACCACATTCGGCGCCAAATCATTCACCAATGGGAGATTTTGCACCAGTCTTTTCAATTCCATTATCTCTCGTTTCATTTCAATTATCTCATCTCGCACACTTGTTTCATTTTCCACTTTATTTCCATTTCTAATCTCATCAACACATTTGTCACAAACCCAATTTATTTCATGCGGTTCAGCCTTGACCCCCGCCATCCGGCAGCAAGTCGAGTGAGCTGGCCTTCGACAATTTAAACACTTCAACCATTTACTATTTTTATCTTTCTCAGGTTTGGAACACTGTAAGCACAGGTCAGACAAGTTAGGCGTAATTTCATTTCCAGCCATGTTAACATACTAGAACTGCTTCGGTGTTTTCAAGGTTGTAATCTAAGTGCCCGCCCTGGGTCTGCAGCTACTGCTGGGCACGTCCTTTCTGTTCAGCTGTCAGTCGAAAAAAAAAAAAAAAAAAAAAAAAAAAAAAAAAAAAAAAAAAAAAACACACACACACACACACACACACACACACACACACACACACACACACACACACACACACACACACACACACACACACACACACACACACACACACACACACACACACACACACACACACACACACACACACACACACACACACACACACACACACACACACACACACACACACACACACACACACACACACACACACACACACACACACACACACACACACACACACACACACACACACACACACACACACACACACACACACACACACACACACACACACACACACACACACACACACACACACACACACACACACACACACACACACACACACACACACACACACACACACACACACACACACACACACACACACACACACACACACACACACACACACACACACACACACACACACACACACACACACACACACACACACACACACACACACACACACACACACACACACACACACACACACACACACACACACACACACACACACACACACACACACACACACACACACACACACACACACACACACACACACACACACACACACACACACACACACACACACACACACACACACACACACACACACACACACACACACACACACACACACACACACACACACACACACACACACACACACACACACACACACACACACACACACACACACACACACACACACACACACACACACACACACACACACACACACACACACACACACACACACACACACACACACACACACACACACACACACACACACACACACACACACACACACACACACACACACACACACACACACACACACACACACACACACACACACACACACACACACACACACACACACACACACACACACACACACACACACACACACACACACACACACACACACACACACACACACACACACACACACACACACACACACACACACACACACACACACACACACACACACACACACACACACACACACACACACACACACACACACACACACACACACACACACACACACACACACACACACACACACACACACACACACACACACACACACACACACACACACACACACACACACACACACACACACACACACACACACACACACACACACACACACACACACACACACACACACACACACACACACACACACACACACACACACACACACACACACACACACACACACACACACACACACACACACACACACACACACACACACACACACACACACACACACACACACACACACACACACACACACACACACACACACACACACACACACACACACACACACACACACACACACACACACACACACACACACACACACACACACACACACACACACACACACACACACACACACACACACACACACACACACACACACACACACACACACACACACACACACACACACACACACACACACACACACACACACACACACACCATTATGGTAATAAAGGAATGAATGAAAATGGAAGAAAAAAGGTTGTGCAGGGACAAAATGACCTTATACCAAAAAGGTGAAAGAGGCAGAGAGAAAGGACAGCAAGCACGATGGAAAACGAAAAAAAAATGAAACAGTGAAAAAGAGGAACAGGAGTGGTTGAGGACCGAGGGCCACCAAAGTCCTTCAACTATTGCCCACATCTTTGTATGCAATACCTTCCAGCGTGGTATGAGTAAATAAAAAAAGTGTCATGAGTCATTTTGATTCAATGAGCGCTCAAAGGAGAACTTAAATAAAGTCTAACATACAGACATTATAGTGCAATTACGTGTGTTTGATACATCATGTGTCTATATAACAAAGAAATTTCTTTGCAAAAAACTAAAAACATTGGATGAAAATTACATTTCTTGCAGAAAACAAAAATTAAGGTAATTACTGGTTCTTACTGGTGTCCAAGCCATAGAGCCGAGTACAATGTTTACCTTTGGGCTGCAATCTGGAACCTATCATTACTCTGGACGTAACATCCCTAGTGGCCTGGTAATTGGTTCGCCCTTCCACTAAGACTGACGCGCCATTTTCACTAATTGTCATGATGATACGACAATCACTGGGGTTATATGGACATTTTTAGCCGGTGAGGGGGACGAAAGAGGGATAGTTACTCGTCCACAACTTGTTCATAAATTATGGCGTATATATATATATATATATATATATATATATATATATATATATATATATATATATATATATATATATATATATATATATATATATATATATATATATATATATATATATATATATATATATATATATATATATATATATATATTTATTATTTATGTTTTCAATAGCTCTTACAGTTTTTCTTAAGTTTTCACTTAGATGATGGATCAGTGAGGCAAGTGTTGAGTAAAAATCACTTCCTTGCCTCGACGTGCAGATAAGGCCTCCTCTTTAGTTGTCCATGGGAGAGAGGAATACCTATAGAAAATAGACAACATAATAAGTGTCACCAGCAAATTCAAAAGAATCTCACGCAACCCCACCAACGACATCAAGCGAAGGGCCAACACCACCATTTCTACCATCAATGCTAAGGCTGGGGGGATCCACCTGAAGAAACTTATTGGAGAATTTGCACCTGGTTACGCCTATGGCACGGTGAAAACCCACAAGCCTGGAAACCCCCTCAGGCCTATCATCTCCCAGATCCCGACTGAAACATACCAACTGGCCAAATCTCTGAACAGCTTACTTTCACCTTACGTGCCCAGCAAGTACAGCCTTAATTCAGCCACAGATTTCCTCCAAATTCTCCGTGATTCCCCTAAAGTAGCCAACCAAATCATCGCCTCCCTGGACGTTGAGAGTTTGTTTACTAATGTACCAGTGGATAAAACTATAGACATCATCCTCCACCGGGTTTACGAACACCGAGACCTCCCACGACTGGACATCCCCAAGACCTGCCTCAAGACTCTACTTGAACTATGCATCAAGGAAGCTCCATTTATTTGCCCCCGTGGCAATATGTACAGCTCCGGACAGATCAAGGGTCCACACCCCATCCATCAGCGACTTGGTTTGGGCCTGGTCGGATCTGGTAACAGTTGCAGGTGGAGGGAGGGGGGATGTTAGTGGGAGAGGAGGAGAGAAATGTGGGCGGAGCTATATAGGAGGGTAACGAATGATCAGGTAGAGAGACGTGTGTCAGGAGGAATGAATGAAGCATACACTGTGAACGGTATCGAATCACCAACAGATTAAAGCAGGGTTCTTCAATCTTTTTCAGTCGTGACCCAGTTTTTACTATGACATCATTCTCGCGACCCATACAGAAAGATATTTTACAAATGATCAGAATTATCAACCTAAGAAAATACAAGGCCAGACGCTGAAACATAATATTTATGATTAAAAGGCATTCTAACCAGAATTATAAACACTGCCTCACCTACCCTCCCTCTCTCTCTCACACATTCATTCAAGAAGGCTAATATTTGTGCAATGATTTTGTTTTATTTATAATTAAATATATGAATATTCGATTATAAAAATATGTTAGGTGGATTCATGTATGAACTTCATATTTATTTTATTGTCACGAATATTATAATTCTATTTTATTCATGTATTTATTTTTGTGAGCCTGCGACGCAGTTTGGAGGAATTCGGGACCCGTAATTTGAAGAACCCTGGTTTAAAGAAGTGCTTACTGCATTAACATAGGTGGATATAGGAGAGAAGAAATGTGATGATTTGAGGCGAGGGTGAGGGGGAAGAGTGTAAGAAAAATGAAGGTGATTAGTTGAAAAGTAATAACAAACAAACATAATTAGAATATCTGTTACATTATGTCCTTTAAATAAAGGCACTGTCTTTTGTTCACCATCGTAGTGGGATAGACTACTGAATATATATTATCCTTTGGACATTAGACAGCTATCCCTGTATTCCTTGTATCCCTCGTGCTTGCCCCGTAGGGGGGGGGGTATATACTGTATATCGATATACTGTCGGTATGTTGATGACATTTTTGTTCAAGTGAACGACCTAAACGAGCTACTACTACTACAACAACGGTTTATCTCCTCGTCTGGTCTGAACTTCACCTACGAAAAATCTACGGATGGCAAACTACCCTTCCTGGACCTCTTGGTTGCCCACCACTACTCAGACTTCCATACCACAGTATACACAAAGTCCACCAACAACGGACGGTGTCTAAATGGTGAGAGTGAATGCTCCAAGAGATACCTCCAATCCACCATCTCATCCTATGTCAGGAGGGCTCTCACTCACTGCACCAGCTGGAGAGACACACACCAGGAACTAGAACGTCTCACCCAAGTCCTGGTAAACAATGGATATTCTAACACAGACGTCTCCAACACCATCAAATTCCAGCTAGAAAAATGGTACGAAGTGAATTCCCCAACCAAACCCAACAGTGATATCTTACTTTACTACCACAACTACATGTCCACCGACTACAAGACTGACGAGACCATACTAAGAGACATAATAAAGAAGAATGTACACCCCACCGACCCAGACAGCGAGATCAAACTAGTAATTTACTACAAGTCTCCAAAAACCTCGAACCTCACCCTACACAACCGACCTACTACCTCCAAGAGCCCGATGAACAGTGACCACGTGATTTACCAGCACACCTGTAACAGTGTGGACTGTGAGCCTCACCACTATGTTGGTAAAACACAAACATCACTGTCTCGTCGGCTCACCATGCACCTCCAGTCAGGGTCTTTAAAAGACCACTACCGTACCCACGACCACAAAGCTCTGACACGAGACAAACTAGTAAATAATACCACCATACTGTCACGAGTCAGTCGTTGACTCGTAGCATAAATGATAATATCGTAGCATAGAGATAGGGCTTATTTGAGCCAGGCGGAGTATATATAGTCCACTGGTTTAGTTAGCTAGGAAATTTCCGCTTGCAGTAAGTTAAAAGCATCGACGCGTCCTCTATAACAGTCGTTTCGTCCGTAGCCTTTTGCTCGTATCATTATTGAAAGAATTAATCATGCCAAAACAGCTTAATTCCTTAAATTGCATATAATTCGTGAAGTGGGGAATTCATTACGATGTTTATTAAAATTGCATGTATAACTAATGTGTATATGTAGTATAAGATGTAAACTTAGTTAGTCAGTGTAGACCTTCGAACGAGTTGGTAAGGTGCAACTATGTGGATCGCAGACACGCCGTCGCCTCTGCCAGCTACTGCTTTAGCTTCTCCATCCAGCTTGCATTCTTCCAGTCATTCCCTTATCTTCACTACCTCCTGCTGACTGAGTGGATCCCAGTTATTTAAATGCCTATATCAAACCTGATACTTTTACGTCTATCTTGCTCCTGTTCTGTGCGCATCATATATTCCGTGTTTGTTCTAATTATTATCATTCCTCTACTCGCCATTGCTAATCTCCACTCTTCCAGTCTGAGCTCTACTCCTTTTCTTGTCTCACTCAACAGTACCACGTCATCAGCATACATCATGTACCAGGGCGTCCCCTCGCTTACATTCTCTGTCAACATGTCAAATACGATTTTGAAAAGGAAAGGGCTCGGTGCAGAACCCTGATGCAGCCCCACCTCCACTTCAAAGGTATCCGTCAAGCCCACTCCACTCCTCACTCGAGGTTTAGCATTCCTGTACATTTCCTTTACCAGTCTTACATATTTTTCCGGTACCTTCCTCTCTCTCACACACCTCCACAATTCCTGCCTTGGTATTCTTTCATAGGCCTTCTCTAGATCTATAAATTCCATGTTGAGTCCTTCCTGTTTCTCTGTACTTTTCCACCATTTTTTTTTTTTTTTTTTTTTTTTTTGTCTCAGTGCGAAAATTGTGGTCATTGTTCCTCTTCCAGGCATAAATCCAAACTGATCTCTGGCCACCTCCACCACCTGTCTCAGTCTTTCATCCAATATCCTTACCCAGATCTTTATTGTGTGTAATAGTAGTTTGATGCCACATTAATTTCCACACTCTTGTACATTTTCTTTATCGTTGAAGATGGGTATCAGCACACTCTTCCTCCACTCATCTGGTATATCTTCTTGCTTCTCTATTTTGCACATTCGGTTTCACATCAAATCCCCTCCTACTTTTCCCAGGGCCCTCAACGCCTCCACCGAAATCTCATCTGGTCCAGATGTCGTATTGATTTTCATTCTTTTAAGTGCTCTCACCGCTTCTGCTCTCTCTACACATCTCGTGGGTCCTGGGTATGGTATTCCATTATCATGATGATGTATCGGCGCCCGCATCATGCCCGCGACACGTCCATAGGTGGAGGAGAATACCGTTAGGGTTTGAAAACAGTTCATCCGATTCACCAGACACCACATCTTGCTTTCTGCCGACTGCAACAGCATGTAGGAACTTTCCATACTGAAGCCCTGATTGCCAGACTCCACCTATAATTATTTGTATGTTATACTCTATGCTATACCAATCACCATATTGTCGTCTTATGTATAGAAGGGACAATATATATTTACTCCTATTTTTCTTATATAAGCTTGTACCTAACATGTATATATTTCAAATATAATTTTACCTCATCCAAGCCACTGTTACAATCTGTCACGTAAGGTTGGTGATGTGTGTCGTATACAGATTCAGGTAAAACACACAACGAGCATCATGTTTGGCTTTATTCAACACAAAACTGAAGTACTGTAAAACAAGAACAATAATCAACACCCAACATAAAGTAATTCCATTATTATACGAAAAACAATAACAAGACAATCAAGTAACACTGAGGAAATAAACCAATAAATTTCCAATATTCACAGATACACACCTGTCTTCACTGGCTGGCTGACCGACAAGGAATGATCTTCCTCGCTTCATATTCGGTGTTATGACACCTTAGACGGTGTTGCCAAACTGCCCTAATTACATGCGATGTTGCTCAATGTCTTATTTTAATAATAATAATATTCCATCACAATAGTATCAACATTACATCACAATAGTAATAACAGTAAGGGAATATAATAACATCACAGTTGGCATGGTACAGCTCCGGACAGATCAAGGGTCCACACCCCATCCATCAGCGACTTGGTTTGGGCCTCATCGGATCTGGCAACAGTTGCAGGTGGAGGGAGAGTGGATGTTAGTGGGAGAGGAGGAGAGAAATGTGGGCGGAGCTATATAGGAGGTAATGTGGGAGGGTAACGAATGATCAGATAGAGAAGACGTGTGTCAGGAGGAATAAATAAAGCATACACTGTGAACGGTATCGAATCACCAATAGTTTTTTTTTTTTTTTTTTTTTTTTTTTATTAATTGCGCCGTAACGTTAATCAACAGGCAGGCAACAATACATACGGGTAGGCGGGACCCATGACAATACGATGACTACAACTACACATACACACGCACACACGCACACACACCACAAACACACATCACAAAAACATAACAGAATGGAGCACAAGCATACAGACAAATATTTACACCATGACCTACTTAAATCCACCAAAACGAGGGTGCCGTACCAGAAGTTCCTCCAGAACCTGGTGGTTCGGCAGGTGTCGACATACCACATCAAGTGGCAGGCCCCGGGGCAGCAAGTGTCGGACAGTGGGGCAGGCCAGGCAATAGTGCTCTACAGTGTTAGCACGAGGCGCTTGACACAAGCGTCACTCAGTGAAGGGAGGCTCACCCTGCATCCCAGCATCCTGCCACAGTGGACGGTAGCCAAGCCTCAAACGAGCAGAGACTACATTGTGCCTCCGAACCATGAGGCCTCGACGACGGTAGGAATATTTGTGACGGCAGACAGACTCATAATGTGTGATGGAGATGCTGAAGGGCCTCTCTGCATCCCTGCATCGCCGTACAGGGAGGAGAGCGGCGGAGCGAACTTTAGAGAGGTAACATGTCAGGGAGAGAGGACGTCCAACACCACGAGGAGGCAGATGGCAGGCTTCCTTTGCGAGTCTGTCAACTGTACCATTGTGACGTAAACCTACATGGGATGGCACCCATAAAAATTTGACAGTCAAGTTACGATGACGCAATAAGGACAAAAACGATAAAATCTGCTGAACAACAGTAGTGTGTGTGGGCTGAACACTAGAGAGAGAATGAAGGGCAGGTCACAAAAAATGGCAGCATTCACTCCACGTTGACAAACAAGACTGACAGCATCCAGAATGGCATACAGTTCACACAATGTTGAGCTAGAGTGGTTACAGAGACGACGGCCAACCCAGCCCCCTGGAGGTGACTCCATGTCAGGTGAGAAAACGGCACAACCTGCTGCACCATCCACTTGCAATGAGCCATCAGTGTAGAGGCAGTATGGATCTGTGATGGAGGACGTCACTGTTTCTATGTGTTCCAGAGCCAACTGCCGCTGTAGAGAAGGCAGTTCCGACTTGGAAGTAGGTGTGAAGCTCAATTCAGGTGTTGGTAGCATCCACGGAGGGGGTCCTGGGGGGACGTCGGCCACCATTATATCTATATTAAAACTACGGAGCATAGAGGAAACAGACCTTATAAGAGTACGTCCAGCAGGCAGTATGGGAGGGACCGGGTAGTTTGGTCTAAGAGAAGTCCTGACTAACTGAGAGTAATGGGGTGAAAGATGTGGGAAATGGAGGCACTTGACAGTGAAGCAAGTAACATTAGAATAAATTCTCTCCACTAACGGGGGAAGACGCAACTCACGCTGCATGTTCACTATCCTGGTCGACATTGGACAACCGAGAATTATTCTCATTGCTCTATTCTGAAATTTTTCTAAAGTTTCCAGAGTAGCCCTGGGAAGTTGAATCAGAGCAGGGGAGAGGTAATCAATAACTGAACGGATAAAAGCAATATAGATAGTCCTGCCTACTGGGATGGAGATGCCCGAGGAGTTGTTAGTGAGCCATTGAAGTGGTGTAAGTCGGCGCTGGAGACGACCCAATAAGTCCTGGACAATGGGATGGTCTTGAGGTCTGGCAAGGACAATTGGCCAAATATTGACTGGTGCGCCCAGGTAGCGATACTGGGAACACATAGGAATGACAGTCCCTCCAATGGTGAACACTGGCCGAGCTTGAGGAAGGCGGCAGGTGAATATTTGCTCTTATCTGGGGAGACAATAATGCCACAGTGAGAGGAGACTACAGAGAAGAAGTCAATAAACCGCTGGAGATCCCTTGGTGAGGTAGAATGAACACAGATATCATCAGCATAGCACGTAATTGTAGTTCCAGGTATATCAGGGAGAGAAATGAGCAGCCGATGCATCAGAATATTAAATAACAATGGGCTGAGAACACCCCCTTGAGGCGTACCAAGATGAAAACCGCGCAAAGGACTGAGCGCACCACTGAACAACACACGGGAGGTCCTGTTACTCAGGTAGCCCCAAATCCACCATAATAGATTACCCTTTATCCCAAAGTCAACCAGTTGATCCAAAATGACGTCTCTATTAGCAACATCGAAGGCACTTCGAAGGTCAATGAAGGCCACCACACTGTCCCTGTTAAGGCGAGTGTACAGGTCGACTAGGCAGTGGTGTGTGCTCCGCTGGGTAAGGAAACCAAACAGCCATGGAGAAAGGCGATCTTGCAGTCTGTACATGAGACGATTGAGTAAGATTCTCTCCATAACGATACAAAAACAGGAAGTCAGGGAAATAGGCCTGAACTTTGCAGTGCCGGGCTTAGGGATGGGTATTATTGTGCTGCTGGTCCAGGCTCGTGGTACACAACCATCACGAAGACAAAGATTGTACAGTAGAAGTAGAGGGTTCCCAGGAACTTGTTGAAGTAGGCGCAGCACAGCATAAGTAATACCATCATCACCAGGGGAAGAAGCTCTACCCCGAGAGACAGCACGTTGCAACTCCTCCTCAGTTATCTCCTCTGCATCATCGTCATCATCTTGCAACAGAGCAGACATTAGACGTAGCCGATGGACAGCAGCACCGGAAGTGAGTGCATCTTGTATGTGGATGGGTAGACTGGCTGAGGTAGATTGTTCTGACCAGGCATCGACAAGTTGTTGGGCATAGTCGGCGGGAGTGTGATGACGAGCAGTGGCCGGTGTCTTTTTAACAACCCGATGGATGAGGTGCCACATAGAAGCCACACTTGTTTGCTGGTTGATGCTGTCCTTGAACCGCTGCCAAGACTCAGTGTGAGCACACTCCTGCAGGGCAACTAAAGCGTCCCTAGACATCTGGTAACGATGGAGCAGGTCAGGGGTTGGGTTGGCTTGAAACAATAGGCCATCACGTTCAGCCTCCTCCTTTGCCTCCTGTATACGTGCATCCAGCGTCCAGGAGTGGGCAGTAGGGTGATGCTGGAGGTGTGGCCGGGAGACGTATAGCCTATAAAAGTCATGAGTAGCAGATACAAGATCAGAGTACAACTGTTCAGCTGATGATATGTCAAATGTAGGGAATACATGGACCATGAATAAGATGTAAGTCGGGCAATATTTAGGGGGCACAGCAATACGCAAACGAGTGGCTGAAGCACTTGACCTAGCAGTTAGAGAATAATGAAACCGAAGAGCGATGTGATCAGAGAATAAGTCTGGCACGGAGGAGCACAGGACCCGAGATGCTATCAGGCCAGACGAGAGGATGTAATCCAGAGTACCTCCCCGGCAATGAGTGGCACCGCCAGTGTCCCAGCGTGTCAGATGATGCTTGCGGATGTATGAAAGGAGACGAACACCATTACGATTAATAGAGCCAGAACCATCACCCAAATCAGAATGCCGAGCATTAAAATCTCCCATATAAACCATACCACGCACTGTTGGAGAAGGAAGAGCCTCAAGAGTGAGTCTAACTGGGGCAGAATAGACATTACATAGCTGTAGTACTCCATTCCCAGGTAGAACCTCAAATAGCTGAAAGGTCATGTCAGGATCAGTGGAGGTACGGAGAAGGCGATGTGGCAAGGAGCCATGTATGTAAGTCAGGAGACCATTCCTTACCAGATGAACATATGGCACATAACCTGAGAGAGGAGGAGCTTACCCAGCAGTGAGCGGCCATCCTGGAAATGCTTCCTGGAGAAAAATAACACTGGGATGATGACGAAAAACATAGGCCTTGAGTTGAGTGAGCTTAGCATAACTGGTGATACCACATACATTCCAGGAGATGACATCCAGCCGGCAATCACTAGCGAACTCTGTATTTGGAGGTAGAAGTCCGGTGAGTGGGGGCAGATGAGCGACCTGGAGAAGAAGATGGACCAGGAGAAGGGACTGACTCGAAAAGCTTTTCAAGGAGAGATGCAACAGTATCCATCTTTTTGGTAAGGGTAGTGACAGTTGAGATGATGGCCTGCTGAGCCTCGACCAAGGTGGAGAGTTTGGAGTCATTGGCAGCCTGCGTGGCAACTAGCCCATCAATCCTGGCTTCAAGGGCAGAAAAGCGGTTTTCGAGAGCTGTACATCGTGCCATGAGGGTAGCAACATACTTGCGGAGGGCCAGGTCTGGAGGTGAGGCAGGGCTGGTAGGATGAGCAGACTGGGGAGGTGGTGGTGGTGGCAGTGGTGGAGGCGGAGCAATAGTAGTGACACGAGCCTGGACCTGACGTCGAGTACATCCATGCCACACGTTAACCCCTGGCTGAAGGCATCGTGGACACTTCCATCGAGACGTATCCTCAGGAGGTGAAGGCTCAGAGGTGGAGGCAGCAGGACGTGATGGTTCGCCCCTGACAGGACACGTCTTGGAATCATGGTCGGCCGCACACCATGCACACTTCGGCCTGGCAGGACAGCACCGGGAGATATGCCCCACACCCCTGCACCTGTAGCACTAAGGCTGGTCATTATGAAGTTTCCTCACTTCACACGGTGGAAGACAAGGGAGGAAATCAAAGGAAATCTCATTTGGAGGTGGATCAGGTTGACTCCAGACAACAACAATACGGCTAATGGGGGAACCATCTTGGAAAAAACGACAGGCAAAGTACACACCAGGGTATCCCTTAGCAAGTTTCGGGTCAACATCAATAGGAAAACGGGTAAGGATGTAGCTGGGGAACTTACGAGGCCTCTCGGGTGAGTCTTCAAGAATGAGAGGCAGAGACAAAAATTCACCAGCCTTCACTCTATCAATGATATCCTGACGCTTCCTAGAGATGTAGACAAACCGGGAGGTGACAGCAGCCATCTTCACTTCAGCCAGTTCACGCTGCAGTTGGAAGGCCCTGTTGACATCAGACAACCAACGCAACTTTGTGTCCGTAGATGGGTTCCCAGAGAAGGAGAGTTTGACATAGGCATTTATTGGGGCAAAAGCAGGAAGGTTGGACGAGGGCAAGGAGTTGGTATACAAGGAAGAAGCACCACGTTGAGGCAGAGAAGGTACGTCATGCACAGCTGAAGCACCCTTGGCAATCTTGGCAGCCGGAGGCAAACAGTCCACACCATCGGAATCCTACAAGGAGTCAGACGAGGCATCAACGGGTCGCTTGGTAGAGGTTGAGAAGGTGGAAGGCTGGTGACCGAGGAGAGGGGGGGAGGGTTGCGAGAAGGCAGCTCAGGCCAGTGATCCTCGATAGGAGATTCATCCTCCTCCGACATGGCCAAGTCGGCCTCCAGGCAGGACGCCACATCCGAATCTGCACTCTCCATCAGGCCAGGCAAGGCCTAGATGGGAAGCGGACAACTGAACACACACGAACACACGAACATACACACACAGAACCACAATAAAACAAATAAACCACAAACAACAATACCACAAACAGCAAAACCACAAAAAAAAACGAGATAGAAAATATAAACAACCCCTATTACCACACAGACACAACAACACACAAACAAGAACGTTGAAACAAGACAAACAACAACATAGGCAGAGCGCCAGGAACACGTCTTCACTCCAGGAAGGTTGGGGTGATACTCCCACGGTGTCCCACCAATAGTTTAAAGCAGGGTTCTTCAAACTTTTTCAGTCGTGACCTAGTTTTTACTTTGACATCATTCTCGCGACCCATACAGAAAGATCTTTTACAAATGACCATAATTATCAACATAGGGATTGTGGTGTGCGACTGTACACTCGTGATACATAATTTCTGACCAGAGTGTGGGGAGCAGAAGGCTTCGAATCACCTGACATTGCTCATTTCCCCACTCAGTATACCTATAGAGGATGAGTTCGAATGCAGAGTATGTGTGGTGCCTGCCGTTCGTCTCTGGTCAGAAATTACGTATCAGCCATGGCTGATAGTGCTGGACCAGGGTCCTAGGAGTGTTGGAGAGCAACTGAACAGAGTTCGAGAAAGTGAGTCTTCTAAATCTCTCTCAAAGTTGAGAATGGTTTGGAACATTCACTTGTTCGAATTGTGTTCAGCTGCACTCCAACACTCCTTGGACCCTGGTCCAGCACTATCAGACACGGCTGTTATTATTATTGCCCACATGAGTTCCTGGAACACCTCAGGTTCGCCTCAACAATATTTGATCTGTTTTCACTGAACCCATGTCCAGATGTACGATATCTTCTGTTCCTCCGCTTCACTCTCCCTTCACGTGACTATAGCTATTTACTTACATTGAGGCGATATATATCTGTAGCTATTTCCTTACATTGTGGCGATATTCTATGATTAGTGTGGTTTATTCCTTCATTCAGTCAAACTATTTACTCTGATGTCTCTTTTATGCGTTAAATATTAAAAGAACTGGTCCCCCTCCGTCTCTCCTACTCTCGTCTAGCTCCTCACCTTTATCTCTCCCCTCTCTTTCTCTCCACTGCTCCCTCTCTACCTGCTATGCGCCCTCTATCCTCCTCTATTTTCTTGTTCCCTTCCTCCCTATCTTCCCTCATTCCCTCAACATATACACCAACTATCTCTACCTGTCATTCTCCCTTCATAGTTCCACATACTCACACTCTTCTATCCTAATCACTCTCATACTCCAAGCTTTTTACCTCGTATTGATTTCGAATTTCTTTCGCATTTATTGCTTTTATATACGAGTAGCGTTTCGTAACCTCTACCTTATATATAGTGGTAAATTAAAGTTTTTGTTTTCTTACTTATATATACTTCTTAGTTATATGTGAGTCTGATCGGTCATGAAATCAAATAGTTTGTTTATCCACAGGGTAGTCTAACGACAGGTTGAGATCTGTTTAGCCTTGCACATTATTTTTTTTAAATAACGGTGTAAAATATTTTAGAACTCACTATCTCTATCTCACTGCTTTTGTTAATAGAGTGGCACCACTTCAAAATAAATCTGTAGTGTGCACCCCTGTCTTCCCAATAATGCTAACATCCGTTAATTAAATTCCTGATTCAGCAAGAAAGTGTTAATAGAGAAAAGCTCCTTCACAAATATAATTATTTCTGTTGGACTGTGTGTACTGAGGTTAAAACTATAAATATATTCTATTCGTATACTGTAGGAGACCTAGTATTAGTTTATTACAGTATCAATATAGTATTAGGCACTGTCATGATATGTTTCTTGTTTTTTCTTAAATGTATAAATACTATGTTATTCCTAATTTCATTGCAACTTATTTCTTGAGTTTTATACTTTTTTTGTTTATGGTTTCAAAAAAAATTTTACACATTAATTTGGTAATTGAGTTATACAATATTGTTTTTATAATGCTAAGATGAAACGGTGGGCAGGCAAGGACTGACCAGAGGTGGTTGAATCACATTTGTTGTCGACTTCGTTCGGCTGTATGAATCTTTCGAATCTCTAGGGTTGAATACTAAGGATTCATATTAATTTTAATACTGTTCTCTATCCTTGGCTGCCGTCAATACCCTGCGTGATAAGCAAAGTTTTTCGGGATAGAATACAAGGGAACTATATACACATTTGTAGGATCATACGCACACCCACATACTAGGAGAGAGAGAGAGAGAGAGAGAGAGAGAGAGAGAGAGAGAGAGAGTACGGAAAGAGGAGTAGGGGGAATAGAGGGATTGAGATTAATATTAAGTATACTTTTGTTTTGCGTATGGTTAAGTAACTAGGATCACATAGCCACGCCGAAGTCGCCGATAATAAAAACAGAACAGGAGAGAAAGGTGGGACAGCAAGCACGTAGAAAATATTAGGAGAGGAACAGTGGGATTTGATCGATTGATTGATTTATATAGGCACCTGGCGGTGCAACAGCTGGGATCATATACCGCCCAATATAAGAGGGTCATCTATATCATTAATAAAATATGGACAAACATTAAATTATTTTCACTACTCCGATAGGGTGAATCAGCATGAATAAAAAGCCATATCATCAAAAAATCACATTTTATTAAAATAACCTACTTAATTTAAATATATAAAAGAATTAAAATATGAACGAAAGAAACATTAAACTCCACCTACCTATAAAAGAATAGCTATAAAATTCATAACATTTACAATTTGTCAAGGAGGCCAGCCTCCTCCACATAGGAGAGGGTGTTCCCTCCCACACTACAAGCCTCCTCCCCGAGCACCTGGGAGAGACCGTAAGAACCGTCACCCACCCGGTACTCGGATAGGTGCTGACGACGAAGGCTCCCAAGGCTAGGACACTCGACAAGAAGATGCCACACTGTCAGAGGGACCAGACAATCATCACAGTAGGGAGGGTGAGCCCTCTCCATTAAAAAGCCATGGGTCAATAATGTGTGGCCAATGCGGAGACGGACA
Source organism: Petrolisthes cinctipes (assembly GCA_033782935.1). NCBI lineage: Eukaryota > Metazoa > Arthropoda > Malacostraca > Decapoda > Porcellanidae > Petrolisthes > Petrolisthes cinctipes. Next base: position 67,263 of record JAWQEG010000703.1, on the reverse strand, counting down.
AGAGCCGTCTTCCACCGGCGGGACAGGCCGCTGTAGCTCCACAAACCAAGGCACTGGCGGATGTTGTGGAGCTTGTTAGCCCCGACGGCATCCCATCTGACCTGCCAGCAGGAACGAACGGCAGTATCTATGCAGGGTCGAAGATCCACTGCAGGAACGGGATGACACTTGACAGGAGGCCAAGAACTGGAGACCGCAGCCCTAGCCAGGGTGTCATCCTCCTCATTTCCTCTGACACCCACATGGGCAAGGACCCAACAAAATGTGACTTTGCTGCCAAGACGACCCAGGATGACAAGCCACTTGAGAATGGCTAACACCAGGGGATGGGAAGAGGTAAAATTGCAAAAGGCCTGCAAAGCACTACAGGAATCACTAAAAATAGTAAAAGAAGGCTGAGGGAGAGTAAAAATCACTTGGAGGGCATATACAGTGGCCGAGAGCTCAGCAGTAAGAATTGACATGACAGAAGGGAGCCTGCCGCCTCTGCAAAAGTCAGGAAAGACAACTCCAAAACCAACTCCAGCATTAGACTTTGACCCATCAGTGTACACAGGAAGGGACTCCCTGTGAGAAGAGGCATGTTCTAAAAAGAGGGAATGAGCCACCATGGGGACCAGCACAGGACAAATCTGGAAGTCATCAATGCCCACCCCCTCCATAGCCTTCCTGACTCGGAAGCCAAAAGACCATGGTGTGCGAAAGGTAATACTGAGACATGATATCAGATGACACCGCCAAGCAGGGAAGGGAGTCAGGAAGTCGATGTAATCGATGCCAACAACGAACCATCAAGGACTGGCGATGGAGATCAAGAGGTGGCTCATTAGCGTCCACCAGGAGACTGGGGATTGGGGACGACCTGAAGGCTCCGGTCGCCAGACGTCCTCCATCATGATGAACTGGGTCTAAAACTCTGAGACGGGCATCGGTGGCAGAAGAGTACACCTCACACCCTGGGGGACGCCCTCCTCCTGTGCAACAGATGCTGAGTGGGTTGTACCAACCCCCACAGAAAAACTGCGACCACTGAGAAACTCCTTAAGAAAGCGTGGAAGGCGACCTCGCAGACCATATAAATGGAGTTGCTGTAGGATGTCATGCCATGTAGTGTCATATGCTTTCTCTAAATCAAAGAATACACAGAGAAGGTGTTGATGTCGTGCAAAGGCCTCACATGCAGCAGCTTCCAACCTGACCAGAGCATCTGTAGTGGAACGGTGTTTACGAAAGCCAGACTGGGACGGAGACAGAAAATTACCCCATTCCAAGAAGTAGACCAGTCTGACATTCACCATCTTTTCAAATAGTTTACAGAGACAGGAGGTCAAGGCAATTGGTCGATGATTGAGGGCAACACCAGAATCCTTGCCCGGCTTGAGGAAAGGAAGGATGGTAGCAACCCTCCACCCAGAAGGGAAGACACCCTCCAGCCAGATTCTGTTATATAAAGCTAAAAGAAATGAGATCGCCTCCTCACCCAAGTGTCGTAACATTGCATATGGGATGTTGTCTGGCCCAGGAGAAATGTCGCCGCACAGAAAGAGAGCTGAGTGCAGGTCTCTCAGGGTGAATGTATGGTTATAACTTTCATTCTCGATCCCTGAGATATCCAGGACAGTTTGCTCCTGAGCTCTCAACTCATGCCTGACAGCAAGAGGTCGCGAGTCACGGCTGGAGACTCTTGCAAAAGATTCCACCATGGTGTTGACCACTGTTAAACCATCCATAATCTTAATTCCATTGATCTTAAGAACAGGTGAAGAACTAGGAGAAAATTTCCCCGCCATCTTACGGACTCTCTTGAACACTTTGGTGAATGGAGTTTTAGTATTAAATGAAGACACATAGGCCTTCCAAGATGCACGTCGGGCCTCTTTTAAGACTCGTCTAGCCCGAGCCCTTGCCCGTCGGAAGTCCTCTAAAAGAGTTGGGTCCCCACGATTGCGACGAAGGCGAGAGAAAGCAGTGCGCTTCTCCCTTACAGCAGTGGTGCAGACTGGTGACCACCAAAGGATAGGAAGTTTGGGAAAGTAGCCAGAAGTTCTAGGGATAGAGTTGAGAGCAGCAGCGTGGAGCATATCAGTGAAATATATTACAGCCTCGTCAGAGCTACCGAAATCGGCTACAGAAGAGACCGAAGAAGTTAGCTCTCTAAAAAACTGCCAGTCAGCCTTCTCTAATTTCCACCTAGGAAGACGAGACTGTGGTTCATACCTGTTACCTTCAAAAAGTATAGGGAAATCCAACAGAGCACTGGGTGAGCAGAGGGAAATGTCAATAGCGGTAAAAGTCCCAGTAGGGCTATTAAAATATGTCACATCTCCCGTATTTAATACCCCTAATCCCTCATCCCCAATAAAAGAAGCCAATAAAACACCCCTGGGGTTGACCGAACTGTCACCCCACAGAGGATGACGACCATTAAAATCACCCAATAAAATAAAGGGAGAGGGAAGGTCCTGTACAAGACGGTTGAGATCACCCCTCTCAACTGTAACACTGGGAGGAAGGTATAGACTGCACATAGTGTACGGGCGGTCCATAAATACCTTAGGTGCAACAGCCTGGAGCGGAGTGACCCTGCCCTTCAAATGGATTGGAATAAAATGTAGAGTATGATGGAGGACTGGCAGGAATGTAGTGCCCAAGCTAGAGAGAAGAACGCGCAGTTCCTCCCAAGAAGCATGAAAGCCACGGCAATTCCACTGAAGGACCTGATTTTTGGGAAGCCTCACGGAGGTACTTCCCACTACCACCTCGACCTGAGGGTTTACTCAAACAATAAGATTTGTCTAATCCTGGGCCACTAGAAGAAGAGCGAACCCGAGGAGTAGTACGTGGGGCAGTAATTGGGACCCGTAGATGAGTCCCTGAAACATCTGATATGTTAGAAGAAGATGAAGGTATATGAGCTGGGATATTCTTTGAAACAATTACATTGGTATTGTCCTGTACAGCAGTAGTATCACTGACACAGGCAGATACATCAACATCCATAATACAGGTGGTAGAATCACTCCGTTGCTCAAGCGGAAGAGAAAGTGAATCTTTTGAAGTCACAATATCCGTGGCATCCACATTAACTTCACGCCCCTCTGATGATCCTGAAGGAAGCTTGCGATGAGGAACTTCTGTTGAATCAAGAGATTCATCAGAGCCACGAGAACGCTTCTGGTGAAATTGAAGGGTCACCAGAATGAGTGTCTGATAAAGTTTCCAAGACAGAGAAACTATTATGTAGAGTAACCATTGAAATTCTCTCACTAGAGCAAAAAGCAGCTGCCTCTTGAGAGGGTTGAGAGGGTGCTACAACCGATTTAGGGAGAAGAGAGGAGGCGTTTGTCTTCACACCACCATCCTTCTGTCGCCTGAAGTTGAGTTGCCGTCTGGCACTACCTATGCTAATGAAATGGGTATTAGCTAAGTGGAGGATATCCTGCTCAAGGAGGTACATCTTACATTGGCGAGAACGCAAGGGGTGAGCATCTCTGCAGTAAAAGCAGTAACTCTCTGACCGACACTCAGAAGTAAGATGTGAGTCAAGAGCAGAACAATTACCACACCGGGAACGGTTTTTGCAGTTCCTCCTCCCATGACCAAACTCATAACAACAGAAACACTGTAGGGGACGCTCAACAAAGGGCTTCACATCAAAAGAGGTGGGGTTAATGTTAATGCGATCTGGGACATGCAAGCCATAGAAGGTGAGGATGATCATATTTTTACTGCCTTTCATCTTTACTCGTTGGACACTGTCTGGGCACATAGCGAGAATATTCTCTTCAGAGAATTCATACAGGTCCTCATTATATACACGCCCCTTGCTATAATTAAATGTTCGATGTGGTTTAATAGATTCAAACATGCTATCAGAAGGACAGGGGAGATTGAGGAGCATCATGGCCTGTGTAAGATCTTTGGCTCTGATTAAAACGCCCTTACCATATTTCTTTATGTGGCCCATTGGTAATAATCCAATTTCTTTCTCCAGATACCGGGAAGCATGGATAAGGTCCCTGTAGTAAGCCACAAACCAAAAGGGTGTAGGAACCCGATGTTCCTTTGGGACATGCTCTACAGAGTCATCAAATATGTTAGGGCAGTAGTCATTGTCACTGTCAACTACATTGGTGGACTGCATCATCTGAACTTTACAACGAGTATCCCCCACCGTCAGAGAATCTTTTGCCTCAAATGCTGCTTTGGCAGCAGCATTTGTACTGAAAGTAATATAGCACCGATTAGACCTACAATCACTGTCATATGTGATTCGAATTCGAAGAATTACTCCAAAACACTTAAAAATGGAGTGGATAGCGCCATAGGAAAAGGATGCAAGTACATTCGTTAACATTAACGTGTCCAAATCGCTAACAGGATTCTTCGACACAACACCCGACCTGCTAGGTCTAGTCTTATTTGCAGCTTTCTGCTTACTACCACGATCAGAGAGTGACGTCTTGAGGGCCTGGTCGACCACCGCTCGAGGAAGAGATTGGGGCTTTTCTATATCCATATATCATTGGTTTAGTGTTGTTGGCCCCAGGAGCCAAGAGCTACTACCTACCGGGCAGATGAGGGGACCGAGCGCTGGTTGCCGTGGGCGGGGTACCTCTTCCCCCACGGGGCCACTCGTTTCAAAAAGCAGCCCCAATGGCTCGAAAGTTTGCCCACGACGGTGGTGAGACCCCCTTCCCCAACATCTCCCGGCCCAGACACCCAACCATCCAACATAGGACGGCCCTAGAGGGCAGTCCCTCTGGAGGGCAGCACTGTTGGCCCGTACTGGCAGCCTAATGCATGGGAACCATTTAGTCTGGTCTCTCACTGGCAACCTTACTAGCATGGGAAGCCCTCTCTTCCCGGAATGGGGTCAGAGCAGGGGCCGGAGCCCCTTCTAGTCTAGCTTGCCAGGTCTCAGAGACACACAAGCCCCTCCACCACGTCAAGGCGGTTCCCGTTGGGGGAGGGGGGAGAGAGAGAGAAGGAGGGAGGGAAGGAGCAGAGGGAGAGAGAGAGAATGGAGGGTGGGAAGGAGCAGGAGGGAAAGAGAGAAAAGGAGGGAGGGAAGGAGAAGGGGGAGGAGAGAGAAGAAGAGGGAGGGAAGGAGCAGGGGGGAGAGAGAGAGAGGGAAGGAGCAGGAAAGAGAGAGAGAGGGAGAGAGAGCAGAAGTGGGATGGGAAAGGAAGACTTCTTTTAAATAACAGTTCACACATAAAACTAATAGAGTCAATAAAACTTACCTGAATGGAGAGATAAATCACGTTATTCAAAGAATATCTCGTCAATGCAAGTAAATAGCTACAAATAATTGAAAAGACAGCAAGGACAGGAAACAGAAGATATTGTACATCTGGACATGTGATACCAGATCAAATATTGTTGAGGCGAACCTGAGGTGTTCAGGAATTCTTATAGGCAATACTACAATGAGGACCTGTATGAATTTGTGAAGGGAAATTAAGATATTCTTTTATTAATTGTTTGTCATGTAAAAATTACTGTTATTAATTCTTACCTTACCCGGGCTTATCTTGGACTTTCGTTGTGTTAGCTTCAACGATCGTCAGCAGAGGTTAATTATCCCTTTTATCCCAACTTCCGTCAACATAAATTTATTTCTATGGGTCCTTTCGTTAAATTTATATGCACTTATACAGTATTAGCATAATTGTAAAGGGAGTACGAAAACAACAAATTTACAATTACTTTACTATATTTATTAATTTCAGTCGTGCACCAACAATTATATTATTTAAACAATTAATAGATTATTATCACACGCATACACTTCCACACAAATAAAAATAACTAGCCAATATCGCAATTATCGAGTTACGGCACTCGTTTTCTTTCAACGGTCTCGTAATATTTCGTGTGTTCTCGTACTGTTTTCTTACGATTTTTTCTCACAGATTTCATTCGATAATCCCAGCTTACTTTAATTCCAATTATTAAACAAAACTAACACTGTGATTAATTATTTATTAGGTGCTATTTCAAGACCTTCCTACTCAATTACTTTAATTAATATTCAAATGTGTAAAAGCGTGATTTGTCTACCCTTACTTTAATATTACTATTTTTCTTTTTTTTTACTCTGGGAGGAAAACAAAAACCCACTGCCTTTAACAAAACAAAAAGCCACCAATATATGCTACTACTCTATCCTATAGTTGAATCAACACGGTCTGGAAAAAAAAAACAAGACTGATGAGGAACAGGACTTGCCTTGCGAATACCAAAAATAAATCATACAAAGGACAAGTCCAGCTTCTCTCCTGTACTGGGTATACGCTGCCACCACCAGACCAAAGTCGATCAGAGGAACCAACTGAACACATAGTGGAGGGGTAGCGTAGCGTTAGCTTGTTTAGGCACGTGAGTAAGCAACTCAGACTAAGATTTTAACGGGGGTATGATCAGTGTTGTGGATTGAGAATTAATATCTATATAGGACCACAGTCTATTTGTTAATATCGGTGACGGAAATACCCAACTAATTATAAACCCGTTTATTTATAATATTATCACACGAGTACATTTATATTTATATAATAATAATACAATAATGATTGCCCCCCTCCCTTGTCGATATTTCTTACTCCCCGTTCTGTCAACTAGGACAGGAAAAATTCCGTGTCTCGCCAGTGACAGAACTAACCACACATAAATCCCCCCCCAAAAAAAAACAATTATTACAATGAAATATCCCCCCTCCCTTAATAACAGTTCCTACTCTTCGTTCTGTCAACTAGGACAGGAAGAATTCCGTGTCTCGCTAGTTGACAGAGCTAAGCACACATTAAAAAAAAAAAAAAAAAAAAATATTACATGAAGTGTCCCCCCTCCCACAATGTCCCAAATAATTCATTATAATAAATTTTTCAATATGAGGCCGAAATATAGCTAATGCAGTAAAAAAAAAATCACATCCTAATCTCCATATTATAATAATGAACTTTAGAATTTGCCAGCAACATTTCATAAATCTTTAGGTACCACGTGGGTCACTCTACACCAAGGGAGAATGTTAATAATGGCTGTCACCCTAGCAGGCCTTATAGTTAGTGCCTGAAACTCATTTCGGAAGAGTAAATATTCTCAGGCCCTCACCTGAGAGGAATCGATCTCCCGACCTATAGGTTACGAGTCCAGGGGCTGGATACTCAAAACAACTTAGGACATCCTATCTCGGCTAGGGAGTCCTAACTTCCCCAGTGCGCTTATGATGGTATACTTAAAACACTTATGACGGCATACTCAAAACATTTGGCAGCCATCTTTCCTAAGTTAGGGCGTTGGATTAAGGACAACCCCTAAGTGGAGTTATGACACAGAACACTGTAGAAAACATGATAAATCAACTCGGCTGTACCAAAAAGAATAAGGACTCTATGCTTTTTGGCTGTATTACCAAAAAGCACCACTTTGTTGTTGTTGTTGGAGAGACTACTGAGAAAGAGTTTATAGTTTAGGGAACCACTTTAATGTCAGTGAAGATCACCAACGAAGATAGTATAGATATCATCAGAATTAAATAATAAACTTATCCGAGAAGTAGGACCATGACATAATATATCGCTCATCGCACAATAAAATTTAGTGCCATTCACACACATACCTTATTCGAGTAATATTGAGTATGTAGTGTAAGCACAGTTAATAATTATTAGGAGACATGTGTTGCATGAGATATGCTAAACAGTTCAAGGATTCACAGCATAATAAATGATTTTTCCAGTCATTAGTTTAAGCAATTGTTCTTCAATTTGGACCCTAAAGGAGAAGTATTGTCTGCGGTGATATGGATAGTACTTAAGGGGTTCTGGCACCCCTTCAGACCTAACCAACGACCATTTAAGGGGTCTGGCACCTCTTCAAATCTAACCCACTCCCTTTGAATACTTTAAATTCTTACGTCATATGCAGCCGCGCGCCGTAACAAAAATTTCGATCGCATTAAAATATTCGCCGAAAAATAATAGTTTACCCTACAACCAGCCACTTCTCAATGCTCTATAGCCCAGGGCATGTTGAAGAATATGGAAGTATTACTAATTTAGAGCACCAACTAAAGAATTTCCAACTGATTTATGTTACCAAATGATTTTTTTTATTTTTTTCAAGTATAATAGCTAACAACACGAAGGGTATTGACGTTATGTCAATAAATCATATTCACACGTGATGTACGTATATATGAGCACATTATGTAAGAGTGATTTCGATTAAAAATGATTATTATATTTTTGGTGAATTTTTTTCTCAAATTTTCAGGCGACAATTCATTTCAACAATTTCAGGCGAAGAATTTTCCCATTTATAGCAGTGATAAAGGACTTTTCATTCTATAGCAGATTGCTATATATCAGAGGATAGTCCACATAAAATATTATGCTATTCTGAAACAGATTTTTTTTTTGGTATGTTTTTCCAAAAAAATTTCAAAATATTTGGGAAAAATATTATTTGTTGCTCGATTGTAATGAAAATTGGTCAGTATATGTAAATGCCAACGAGGATTACGATGGCAATGAGCTTTTGCTTCTACAGTTAACAGGTACGCAGATGGCGGGTGCGAGAGAGTGCTCCCCTTAACTGTCCCTCCTCTCCTTCTTGCTTCCTCTCAGTCTCCTTATTTGAAACTACAAGTTCTAAGTTCTTTCTGGCCTAGCTCAGTTTTGATTTGCTATTTCTCCCCCCTCCCCCCCAAAAAAAAAATATAAATTTTATATCATATTTCTGGTTGTTCTATTAATTTTTTACCAAATTATCATGAAGAAAGAACCCTGGCCTAACCTAACCTAACTCCACTTAACAAACCTAATTAGAACTGGTGCAACATCTGGGAGTAAGTTGAACTTTTCTTCAGAAACACCCATAATTTTTTACATTATCTGTCATTTGGCCCAACTTTAGTGTTTGGTTTGATTCAGGGGATTCATTTTAACACATGAGTGTTGGTAAGATTGGGCTTGGTTATTTGTGTTGTAGTCACCATTGAGAAATAAGGTTATTGATAACTTATAGGAAATTGTTCATTTACTGATACCAACTAATATATTTACAGTAATGTTGTTGCTGTGTTGCATGTTATATTTTTTACATTTTAGTTTTGTTTTGCCAGATTTTCTTTAGGGATACTATTACTCAAAAAGGTAAATTTTACTAAAAACACCAATGATACTAAAAATATGCATATTTAAACAGATCTAACCTACCGTACACTATCTACCTGCTATTGGTAATCTCCTATCTTACATTACATAATCCTCAATCATTCTTACATTTAGCAGTGAATCATGTGATGTGACACAAGTAGACATGCTGATAAAATAATCATTTCTAACATTGCTAATGACTTTCAATAATGTCATACTGTTGTCTGTCATGAATCATGATGGCGGTGGCACTTATTTCGCAGTAGATACTACTCTCTTACTCTCCACTCTCTTCCTCTCCACAGTTTCGACACGCATTTCTACCACTCATACGCATAATGTTGTGTTTTGTTTCGTGTTTACTTTTGTCAGCTGATCGAGTTTGCTTTTGATTGGCTAGAGTAAGTCTAAGTCACTTGAAAGCGCCACCATGATTGGCTGAACGACATAGGGCACCCGGGAAGATTTAGGACTCCCTAACTACTAAGGAGGAGGCTCGGACGCCCTAAAAAAATTTTAGTATACCAACTAAGGGCATGAAATAAGATGTCCAAACCTGTTCCTATCTTAGGACTCCCTAAGTCAGATAGGGCTGCATGGCTGCCCTAAGTTAGGAGACGTTTGAGTATCCGGGGCCAGGATACTAACATGTCAACTTCTCCCGAACTAACTAAAGTTGAATAAATTTTCATGTTAATCGACTAGTCTTTGTTTGACATAGGAAAAGTTTTACCAATAGAAGAATACAGCTCTCATCCCAGAAACCAATGAGAGAGGATGAGGGCGGGGCTACACCTGGAGGCAAGTTTATATTATAAACTATGGGAAAGACGATGTTGGTATCTTGATGTGGTGACTCTCAGTCCAAACGCACCTGCTTTGTCACTTGATACACTCACTTGTAAGACATCATTGGCCGTTGTATTATAATATAAGATAGGGTACCTTGGCTGTTATCGGGGGCACATAAATTCCATGAGATTTCATGTGAGTATTATGGTTAACAACTGTTAAATGACGAATGTATTGGAGAATTCAAACATGCATAATATCTGGCATTATTCCAGCTTTACTACTAATGCTGACGTTATTTAGCATCATGTAGGCCTACTACAATTTTGGTCCCTTCTAAATCACGTCTTGTCTATGGAATTTCTGTCGCAAATGCCGAGAGATATGCGCGCCGCCCACAGGTATTCCAGAAATACCATGTCTCGTAAAGGTGTTACATTTATCATATTCTACCATGTCGCGTTCTCGAGTTATAGCGCTCCCCTCACACTGGAAGAATTTAACAATTCTGTGGTTTTCATAATTATACACCTGCACCCACCTCGCGGGATGGTTGAGAAAAGTGTCCGTGTGCGATGGCTATTCTTTCTATTACTTCTCGTGTATTGTAAGATTTCATAGTGGTAATAAACAGACACTTGAATTCTTATGCCAGCACGGAGTACTTCTGAGTGCAGAGAAGTGCTCAAAGTTTTCATTCTATGAGAACAATCAGGGTTTGAGGTGCAAGAATAGCTATGTGATTCCCTAGACCAAGAAGCCATGTTATAGTGACTTGTTAAAAAAAAGTTAGGCTATGTTAACCCTCCACTGATCAAGGTAATCAAAAGAGTGTGTTTTTTTCCTTCTCCCACACCGGAATGGTAGCATAACGTTACGTTAAGAAGGCTCGCGAGTAAGCAACCCAGACTACAGTTCTAACGGGGGTACGATCAGTGATTGGAATTAATAATCTACTACTATCTATAAAGGAACACAGTCTATTTGTTATATCAGTGACGAAAATACTCAGACAATTATAAACCCGTTTATTTTATCAACCTATTATACGAGAAAAAAAAAAACAATATAATAATAATTTCTTTTCCCCTCCTCCCTTGCTAATATCTCCTACTCCCCGTTCTGTCAACTAGGACAGGAACAATTCCTTGTCTCGCCAGTTGACAGAGCTAACCCACATAAATCCAAAAATAAATAATAGTTACTATTAATATTCCCCCCTCCATTTAATATAGTTCCTAATCCCTTTTCTGTCAACTAGGACAGGAACAATTCCGTGTCTCGCCAGTTGACAGAGCTAAGTACATAAAAAAAAAATATTACATTAAGTGTCCCCCCTCCCCTTAATACCCCAAATAATTCCTAATAATAGATTTTTTCCTAAGGCCGAAATATAGCTAATACAAAAACAAAAAAATTACATTCTAATCTCAATATTACAGTAATCAACTTATATTTATCAGCAATGTTTCATTAAATTATGAGTACCACGTGGGTCACTACAACAAGGGAGAATGCTATAATGGCTGTCACCAGCAGTAGACGAGAAAAGAATGACCTTAAGGAAAACAACATACATTACTTACTATGTCTGAATGTGAACACACAATATTCTTTAGTTAGTTATATCTCATCACGGGACTAATAGATTCACCACACTATATTCACAATACACTATATATATGATGAGAGCGAGTTGAGCCCTACCTGTCACCAGCAGTAGACGAGAAAAGAATGAGGACGAGGCAAAGCATGGTCCTGCCTCCTGTCCTCTTCCGCTCTCACTCCCCCAAGCAAAGTAGTGACCAATTTATCTCAATTTCTTGCAAATCCATCAGTCCTACCCTTACTGGTGTATATAGTTACATAACATGATTTAAACATATTATTGAGCTCAAATACATTGCCTTCTCCCTTGTTTAAAGTTATATATTACTGTAATTTACATATTCAAGGCATGTATTGTTCCACCAACAAGAAAATGTACTGTCCTGACTTTAGACCCTAACTAATCTAATTAATTTTCTAAGTAAGTTACAATTAATTGCAGGTAACAGTATAGGAATGTTAGCTTCGTAATTATACATTATAATTATAAATGCAGGTTATTCCCTGTCTCCAATAAATTATTTTACATTCACCTCTTAAATCACACCGTATCTCTCTATTCCTATCAATCTACCTAAGTTTCAATTATTCCTCTCTTTAACCTATTTACCTAACTATAATCATTATTTCTATTATCCATCTATAACCTCTAACTATAAACATTATTTGTACTTCTCATATTAATATTTTATGCAGAAGAAGCCCACCACCGAGATTATTCGTCAGTGATAATCTCAGCCTGGCTACTCCCTACAATCTTACACTAAAAATCTATTCTAATACATATAAATATATAATACCCGTAAATATCCTAAATAACAATACATATAAAAATTAAAGGTGTTAGCTGGAACTTACCGTGAAAATTAATTTATCTATTTCCCCTTAAATTTTTAGTTCAATTCCCCCCATTTACTCTTTACATACATTCCTATTATCACTATCACTACACCTTACTGAACAACATCAGACACTAGTCATCCAAACTTGTTAGTCAGTGTTGATACACTGCCAACTTTTTCTCCTCCAGTCTTTAGACTTTATTTCCTTCCCGCAGGAAAGAATCCTCTACCCTACCTCACATTAAATACCCTAGATATTATTGACACCTCATCCCAGTCAGAATCCTTTGTCAAGTTCCATAACCCCGGGAGAACTTCAATAAGGTTCTACCGTCACTAAACCCACCCGCGATTATCCCAAGCATGATCTGAGTCTTCATACATTCTATTCATTCATTCTTTTATCATTCACTCCTCCATTTAAACCTCAGACTCTGCAAGGCATGATAACCCGGAATGCAGTAAGTGATACAGGGGCCCTGACAACGGCCCTGACTGTATACTGGAAGAGCCCTATGGAAATGGAGGGGTGTATATCTACTCCCCACCATCACCTCCTCTTCCCATTAAAACTAAGTGTCACTTAACACCCACAACTACACAAAAAAAAATATATATATATGAGCTGGTTTTCTAGCTCTTTTGATGAATGGTGCCCTCTTTTGACTTCAGGACATAGGGAACCATGACATTTTTCCAACTTTTTCTTTTCAACTTTTGCCCTATTTTTTCCTACTTTTAATTTCCACAGTTATATTTTCTAATTTTCAATTTTTGTTTTCTCCCCCTTTTTCTTATTTTCTAAATTTCCTCCAGAAGCCTTCTGGGAGGTCGTCTCTGTCGTGGAGGAAGTACCATATCCTCCTCCTCATCTTGTCCATCACCTTCTTTCACTTCCTCTAGTTGCACTATTAGGTCATTTCGGCTTACATAGGGCTTGATTTTTTCTGCAGCCCTCTGGATGTTTTTCCTCCAACTCCGCCCCCCTCTGACTTACTTATGCCTGTCATCAGAATCTCTTCAAAGGAAGTATATTCTGCCCTCTCTGGCCTTAACACTCGGAAGGCGTACGGGCCTGATGGGATTCCTCCTGTTGTTCTCAAGAACTGTGCTTCCGTACTGACACCCTGCCTAGGCAAACTGTTCCATCTATGTCTATCATCTAACACTTTTCCTTCTAGCTGGAAGTTTGCTCTGATCCAACCTGTTCCGAAGAAAGGTGACCGCTCCCAACCCTCCAACTATCGCCCCATTGCTTTAACCTCATGTCTATCTAAAGTCTTCGAATCTGTTCTTAACTCCAAAATTCATAAGCACCTTATTTGCCACGACCTTCTTTCAGATCGTCAGTATGGTTTCCGTCAAGGACGCTCTACTGGCGATCTTCTATCCCTCCTTTCTGATTCATGGTCAACCTCTTTTCGGAACTTTGGTGAAACTTTTACTGTTGCCCTCGACATATCCAAAGCTTTTGATAGAGTCTGGCACAAAGCTTTAATCTCCAAACTGCCCTCATTCGGTTTCTATCCCTCTCTCTGCACCTTTATCTCTGATTTCCTTTCTGGCCGGTCTATAGCTGCTGTTGTAGACGGTCACTGTTCTTCTTCCAAGTCTATTAATAGTGGTGTTCCTCAGGGTTCTGTTCTATCACCCACCCTCTTTCTCCTGTTCATTAATGACCTTCTTACCTGTACCTTTTCCCCTATCCACTCCTATGCTGATGATTCCACCCTACACTACTCCACTCACTATGACAACCGTCCATCCCAGCAGCTTCTCTCCACATCACGTGATGATGCAGTAACACGCCTGACTTCTGATCTTTCCCTCATCTCTAACTGGGGCAGAGAGAACCTTGTTGTTTTTAATGCCTCAAAAACACAGTTCCTTCATCTTTCGACTCGTACTAATCTTCCTGATAACTATCCCCTCTCCTTCAATGACACACAACTTAACCTTTCCCCCTCTCTTAATATTCTTGGAGTCTCTTTCTCTCATAATCTCTCTTGGAGAGATCACATTACCTCTCTTGCTAAAACCGCCTCAAAGAAGTTGGGTGTGCTGCGCAGATTCCGCGATTATTTCACCCCCTTACAGTTGCTGTCTCTGTACAGGGGTCTCATCCGCCCCTGTATGGAGTACGGCTCTCATGTGTGGGGTGGTTCAACATTCACAACACTCCTGGACAAGGTGGAATCAAAGGCTTTTCATCTCATCAACTCTCCTCCTCTTACTGATTCACTACAACCTCTCTCTCTTCGCCGCAATGTTGCATCACTCTCTCTCTTCTATCGCTACTACACTGGACATTGCTCTTCTGAACTCTCTCAATGTATGCTTCCTCCCCTCAGGAGAGCATGCAACACTCGTCAAGCCTCTCGTTCTCACCCCTTTTCTGTCCAACTCCCTAATGCAAGAGTTAACCGGTACTCTCAGTCTTTCATATACACAACTGGTCAACTCTGGAACACTCTACCTTCATCCATCTTTCCACCTTACTACGACTTATGTTCCTTCAAACGCAATGTATCTAGGCATCTCGAACGAAATTGGACATGATTTTGGACACTTCCAATAACGACTATGCAGATGGGGACAGAGAGCGGGCCCGTGGCCTTTAGTCCCCATCTTTTTTTTTAATATAGAAGAAAAAAAAAATGGGTCCTCTAATATGTACACTAATCCATTTCTTATAACTTCTACCACTTTATATGGGCCCTTCCATTTCTGGTTCAGTTTGGCACAGGTACCCGGTATAATTGTTTCCTGTTTCACTCACACTAGTGCTCCTCGTTCTACCTTTTCATTTTTTCTCTGCCTATTCGCTACTGCATGATACCTCCTAAGAGATATCGTACTGGCCTCTTGAATAAGTTGTTTCAATCTCCCAGTGTTGTCAGTATCCGATGGAATAGTTAGTAGTGGTGCTGTGATGTTGCGGGGCTGATGTCTCCCGAAGAATGCCACATAAGGCGTCACCCTGGTACTACTGTGGACGGGTGAGTTCATCACCGACTGACATTCGGCCAGCATGGTAGGCCAACGTTGTGGATAGCCCTCACACAGCTGGGCCAACACCGTCTTCAGGGTCCGGTGCATCCTTTCGATCATCCCGTTGGACTGGGGATGATAAGGCGTGGAGAATAGTAGTTCCACTCCATGCTGGTCTGCCCAGGTCCGCATTTCTTGGCCGGTAAACTCCCTGGCATTGTCACACAGCAACGATCTAGGGCCGCCAAAGTCTGTAACAAACTGGGTGAGCCTAGCAACAATTCCCTTGGCGTGCTTACTTTTTAGGGGGTAAAACTTTGTGTACCTTGAAAAATGGTCTATTATAGTTAGAATATATCTGTTACCATCTGCTCCAGAGGTCATATCAGTCAAATCTATGGCAATTCTTTCTAAGGGTTGTATGATTGGTGGTAGTTCTTGATATTGCTGGGACAGACCCTTAGTATACTTATATTGCTGGCAATTTAGACATTGTTTAATATATTTGACTACATCAGACCGTAATGTTGGCCAATAATATAATTCTTCTGCTTTCTTAATAGTTTTGAATTATCCAAAATGTCCTGACTGATCATGAGCTAGTTCTAGTGCTACCTTTACTAATGTTTTAGGTACTACCACAGTATAATAATAACTATTATCTTCAACAGTTTTCACATAATGGAGGATTCCCTCATTTACTTCAAATTGGTCTAAAGTGGCTCGGGCTATTTTCCGCCTGGGCACCTGACCTCCCTCAAAATACTCAAGCAATTCACTCCAGGTGGCATCATTTCTCTGCGCCTGCATAAATGCTTCCTTTGTCAACCCCAACCATGTGAATACCGGTGGGCGTGATATTACATGTACTGGCCTAGATAATTGGTCTGCCACTACGTTGTCTTTCCCCTTTACGTATCTTATCTGGTAATTATATTCTCTCATCTCTAACATCCATCTTGTGACCCTTGGTGACTTTGTTCTACGTCGGAAAATACTTGTTAGTGGTTGATGGTCCGTTTGGATTATGAACGTTGTTCCCCACAAATAATGGTGATAATGGCGACAAGCCAATACCACTGCAATTGCTTCCTTGTCAGTGACACTATACCTTTTTTCACAAGAATTAAGTTTCTTGGAAAAATAACCCAACGGTCGGACTGTCTGGTCTACTTGTACCTGATGTAAGACCGCTCCTACATACTCATCGCTAGCATCTGTGAATAATACTAGAGGTAATTCTGGTTGATATTTAGCAAGAATAGGAGGTGTCATTCATTTTTCCTTTAGTATTTCGAAGGCTTCCTGACACTTCTCATTCCATTGAAAAACAGTGTTAGCTCTCGTAAGATTTGTTAAGGGTGTGGCAATTTTAGAAAAATTTGGTACAAAGCTCCTTTAAAATCCACACTTTCCAATGAAACGCCTGACTTCCTTTACATTCCTAGGTGGTAACTGTTTACTTATTGCCTCCAAATTCTTAGGATCTGGCAAACTACCATTCTTAGATACCTTATGTCCCAGGAACTTTACTTCTCTTTTGACAAAATCACACTTGTTCACTGAATAATTGGAATAATTTTCTAAGGCGTTGCATTAACTGTGAGAAATCATCAGCCCATATAATAACATCATCTAAGTAATTTGTAACCCATCCCTCACGTAACAATGGTGTTAATAGTTCAGCCATTTTGCGAGAAAAGATGGCTGGTGCACAACTCAGTCCAAAGGGTAACCTTCTGAAACGGTACAATGATACCCCATCCGTAAAGGTGGTTAAGTTCCGACTTTTCTCATTCAACTCTATTTGAAAATAGGCATCCTTTAAATCTAATGTTATATACAATTGATGACCGGCTGCATGTCACACTAAATCATCTAATCTAGGTAGTGGAAACGCATCCATTGACAAGTTTTCATTAACCCTTCTAAAGTCTAGACACATTCGTTTGCTACCATCCGGTTTGTTAACAAGCACTATAGGTGATAACCACGCTGCACTGGAGGGTTCGATCACTCCTCGTTCTTCCATCTCACTTAACATTTTACCAATAGTTTCTTTTGCGTGTTCGGGATATCGATACATTGGGGATCTACAAGGGTTCGGATTTGATACTTCTATGTCGGCTGGTTCTCCTTCAATCTTCCCAAGTTCTTTATCACTAAGCATAAACAAAATATCATGGTCTAGGACAACTCGTGTTAGCTGCCTTAATTGTTCTTCATCAAGATGTTTCCAATTTTGTTTGTTAATTAATAGTTGCAATCCTTCCTGCCTTGTACCTTGCTCTTTTACTTTATCATGGTGTGGCATCAATTCAATGGCTATTGTTACTATGTTTACCGGGGATTTAAGCTCAATATTAATTGATGAATCATCCTCGATAAGTGCTACTATGGTATTTTTCTTTATCAACTTCGATATTTTGGTGGTATTATCTAGGGTGATGGGAACAGTTCCTTCCGCATCTACCGTTACTAACAAAGGAGTAGTTTGTGATGAGCAATTTCTGTGGGGCCCAATCAGTAGTGTTGTACCCGGTGACTCACTCACTTCTGTACGTATGACCTTGGCTTGGTACGGTTCCAACTTTACATTATCTTTTACATGTACCTTTCTTCGATTCTCATCAAGAATTTGAGCTTTAGTATGCTCTTTTATTTGTTGAATAGTTTATTTAAACAACCTTATATGATTTACCTGATACGGAGCACCTCCCCAAATCATTTCCTTATCCTTACAATTCCAAGTTAAGCTTGATTTACTGATTATCTCACAACCCAGCAAAATTTCCCTGTCTAAATATGCATCTGGTACTACCGTTACCCACTGACTACTTACTCCCTGATCTCCCACATGGACTTCAATCTGCACCATACCTAGTACCTTAAGATATTTTCCCGTAATCCCAACTGAATTAGTTTTACCCTTGGTCGTATCTATTTGTAACCCTAGCCGTTTGACAGCACTCTTCTTTATTAAAGTTATGACACTTCCGGTGTCAATAGCTGCACACACCTTACCATTCACTATAATATTAATGACAGGCGACAATTCTTTCCTTGTTCCTGTTAGATTTCTGGTTTGATGATAATTAGAATAACCAGTACCATTATGTGGTGGAGGGCCATACCGCGTAAAACCTGGTCTATATGTAGCTTTCCCAGGACATGTGGGACTATTACTCCAACAACCAGGACGCAAACAATTAAAACATTTCCCTTTTTCTGGTTTGCTCCAACAATCTTTATAGTCATGAGTGTTCTTTTTACAGAAAGCGTAATACTTAGAAGTTTGGGATTTACCCCCTGATGACAACTTTTCCATATTTCGCTTTAACACCTCTACCATCTTAGCCAATTGTACAACTTCATATTCTACTGTACTTTTTTCTTTATCTTTGTTAGGTCCATTTGCCATTTGCATATCTGCCTGTGGCAATATCTTAATTGGTTCTCGTTTTTGCATCATTAAGTCTTTCATTTTCTACTCTTTCAAGGAAATCCTTTAGTGGAATATGATCGATCATCCATGAAAGATTCTAGCCTATCCCTATTATTTCGAGGAAAACCTAGTAACAACTTTCGTTTAATCATTCTATCCCTTTCTGGTAACTGTTGACCTTGAAATCTACCCTGTATTGCTGCATAATGACACTTATATTGATGGGCAAAGGTTTGCGGATTTTCCATCCAATCATACTGAAATTTATCACTTTGTCTTCAAGCTTGATCAAAATTTAATTCCACTTTAAATTCTCTCGTAAAATAAGTTTTCAGATCACCCCATGTAAATATTTCTCCCCTTTTCTGGGCAGTATGTATTAAGACTGCTAGATCATTGTCTACTCGGGACTTTGCTACTTCCACACGAGTACAAGAATCTTCTGTGCACCTTTCAACTGCCTCAAAGAACATTTGTAAACGAGCAGAGGAATCCCAGCTTTGCAATGTATCCAATTCAAGTTTAGTGATATCACGGGGTTTAACTAAGGGTGGAGTAATGCTCCTTGCGGGGTTTGATACATTTGGATTATAGGTTACGGTTGATAATGGAGGGTGTACTACAGGGGTTGTATTTGGGCAAAAAGTTACGGGTGGTAGATGGTAATCTTGTGTTGTTGGCTGAAAAAACTGAGTATTTATTCTATGATGAACTGGGGATAACTGTGGCCGTTGGACTGGCTCATGTCTCATCAAAGATGGTGAGGATGGAGGTGTGATTTCACGCTCCATACGAGGGACAAACTGTCTCTCTACCGGCCTTTCCAACTCACTCACTCTCTCCGTTAAGTTATTAATTTGCTCTGTCACGTCTTTTAAATGATCTAACTCCTGTACTTTCTTTGCTATCCCGGTCACTTGTTCCGCCATTAACTTCAATTCCCTCAGTTCGAATCTTACTTCGCTATTTATCTCCTGATCCACTGTTTTTTCGATTTCTCCTACACCACCGACAGCCCCTTCACTCTGCACTTCTAATGCTTCTGCCATGATTTCTGCTCTAACGGCACTACGTGTTATCATTTTACTTGTAATAGTTTTACTTTTTATCTACCCCCATTAATTTACTTTAACAATTTTATTTATAATCTCTCATCACTATGAAATGATTGGGCACAGGCACCGGGTGATCGATAAACAATTACCTGAGCATCGTCAACCGTCAGTTCTCGAGGAACTTGATTGTGTCCTACTATGGCTACCTTAAACATCCGTCCCAATTCCACGGATCTCCGCTAAAACAATTTTTCCGGGTCTGATTGATCCCACCTTAGCTGGCACCAGTGTAAAAGCTCGTTTTTTTGTCCCCTTACTTTACTCTTGAATATTACTATTTTTACTCTACTCTTGGAGGGAAACAAAAACCCACTGCCTTTAACAAAAAAAAAAAAAAAACCACCAGTGTATGCTACAACTCTATCCTATAGCTGTATCAACTTGGTCTGGAAAAAAAAACAAGATACCGATGAGGAACAGGACTTGCCTTGCGAATACCAAAAATAAATCATACAAAGGACAAGTCCAGCTCCTCTCCTGTACTGGGTAAACGCTGCCACCACCAGACCAAAGTCGATCAGAAGAACCAAGTGAACACACACCGAAAGGGTAGCGTAACGTTACGTTAAGAAGGCTCGCGAGTGAGCAACCCAGACTACAGTTCTAACGGGGGTACGATCAGTGATTGGAATTAATAATCTACTACTATCTATAAAGGAACACAGTCTATTTGTTATATCTGTGACGAAAATACTCAGACAATTATAAACCCGTTTATTTTATCAACCTATTATACGAGAAAAAAAAAATACAATAATAATTTCTTTTCCCCCCCTCCCTTGCTAATATCTCCTACTCCCCATTCTGTCAACTAGGACAGGAACAATTCCTTGCTCGCCAGTTGACAGAGCTAACCCACATAAATCCAAAAATAAACAATTGTTACTATTAATATTCCCCCCTCCCTTAATATAGTTCCTAATCCCTTTTCTGTCAACTAGGACAGGAACAATTCCGTGTCTCGCCAGTTGACAGCTAAGTACATAAAAAAAAAATATTACATTAAGTGTCCCCCCTCCCCTTAATACCCCAAATAATTCCTAATAATAGATTTTTTCCTAAGGCCGAAATATAGCTAATACAAAAACAAAAAAATCACATTCTAATCTCAATATTACAGTAATCAACTTATATTTATCAGCAATGCTTCATTAAATTATGAGTACTACGTGGGTCACTACACCAAGGGAGAATGCTATAATGGCTGTCACCAGCAGTAGACGAGAAAAGAATGAGCTTGAGAAAAAAAACATACATTACTTACTATGTCTGAATGTGAACACACAATATTCTTTAGTTAGTTATATCCCATCACGGGACTAATAGATTCACCACACTATATTCACAATACACTATATATATGATGAGAGCGAGTTGAGCCCCTACCTGTCACCAGCAATAGACGAGAAAAGAATGAGGACGAGGCAAAGCATGGTCCTGCCTCCTGTCCTCTTCCACTCTCACTCCCCCAAGCAAAGTAGTGACCAACTTATCTCAATTTCTTGCAAATCCATCAGTTCTACCCTTACTGGTGTATATAGTTACATAACATGATTTAAACATATTATTGAGCTCAAATACATTGCCTTCTCCCTTGTTTAAAGTTTTATATTACTGTAATTTACATATTCCGCCAACAAGAAAATGTACTGTCCTGATTTTAGACCCTAACTAATCTAATTAATTTGCTAGGTAAGTTACAATTAATTGCAGGTAACAGTATAGGAATGTTAGCTTCGTAATTATACATTATAATTATAAATGCAGGTTATTCCCTGTCTCCAATAAATTATTTTACATTCACCTCTTAAATCACACCGTATTTCTCTATTCCTATCAATCTACCTAAGTTTCAATTATTCCTCTCTTTAACCTATTTACCTAACTATAATAATTATTTCTATTATCCATCTATAACCTCTAACTATAAACATTATTTGTACTTCTCATATTAACATTTTATGCAGAAGAAGCCCACCACCGAGATTATTCGTCAGTGATAATCTCAGCCTGGCTACTCCCTACAATCTTACACTAAAAACCTATTCTAATACATATAAATATATAATACCCGTAAATATCCTAAATAACAATACATATACAAATTAGGGGAGTTACACTAATATGGAAGCATTGTGCTTAGTTCGTTTTAATTTGTTAATGTTTGGTTCGTTATCCTACTGGTTCTGAAATTCTTTGTTTACATAGTGCTTGATGCTATGTATATGGTGTCTAGTTTGAAGATGTAATTTATCTGCAGTAATAGTAGTGCTGATTTAGCAGTTTTATCCGCAATTTTCATTACCATAAAAACCTATGTGGGTGGAAATCCAACATATTTCCTTATCTCCAAGGAATAAAGTTTGTTTAATAGAAGTTTGATTAGGTATTTTTTGGAATAGTAGTATTTAAGGGTCGCATTGGCACTCTTGAGTCAGAGTAAATAATATATTTAACTGCAGATTGCTATATATCAGAGGATAGTCCACATAAAATATTATGCTATTCTGAAACATAGATTTTTTGTTTGTTATTTTTTTCCAAAAAAAAATTCAAAATATTTGGGAAAAATATTATTTGTTGCTCGATTGTAATGAAAACTGGTCAGTATATGTAAAACCCAACGAGGATTACGATGGCAAAGAGCTTTTGCTTCTAAAAATAACAGGTACGCAGATGGCGGGTGCGAGAGAGTGCTCCCCTTAACTGTCGCTCCTCTCCTTCTTGCTTCCTCTCAGTCTCCTTATTTGAAACTACAAGTTCTAAGTTCTTTCTGGCCTAGCTCAGTCTTGATTTGCTATTTCTCCCCCCTCCCCCCCCAAAAAAAAAAAAAATATTAATTTTACATCATATTTCTGGTTGTTCTATTAATTTCTTACCTAATTATCATGAGGAAAGAACCCTGGCCTAACCTAACCTAACTCCACTTAACAAACCTAATTAGAACTGGTGCAACATCTGGGAGTAAGTTGAACTTTTCTTCAGAAACACCCATAATTTTTTACATTATCTGTCATTTGGCCCAACTTTAGTGTTTGGTTTGATTCAAGGGATTCATTTTAACACTAGAGTATTGGTTAGATTGGGCTTGGTTATTTGTGTTGTAGTCACCATTGAGGAATAAGGTTATTGATAACTTGTAGGAAATTGTCCATTTACTGATACCAACTAATATTTTTACAGTAATGTTGTTGCTTTGTTGTATGTTATATTTTTTACATTTTCGTTTCGTTTTGCCAGATTTTCATTAGGGATACTATTACTCAAAAAGGTAAATTTTACTAAAAACACCAATGAGACTAAAAATATGCATGTTTAAACAGACCTAACCTACCGTACACTATCTACCTGCTATTGGTAATCTCCTATTTTACATTACATAATCCTCAATCATTCTTACATTTATCAGTGAATCATGTGATGTGACACAAGTAGACATGTTGATAAAATAGTCATTTCTAACATTGCTAATGACTTTCAATAATGTCATACTGTTGTCTGTCATGAATCATGATAGCGGTGGCACTTATTTCGCAGTAGCTACTACTCTATTACTCTCCACTCTCTTCCTCTCCACAGTTTCGACACGCATTTCTACCACTCATACGCATAATGTTGTGTTTTGTTTCGTGTTTACTTTTGTCAGCTGATCGAGTTTGCTTTTGATTGGCTGGAGTAAATTTGAGTCATTGAAAGCGCCACCATGATTGGCTGAACGACATAGGGCACCCGGGAAGATTTAGGACTCCCTAACTACTTAGGAAGAGGCTAGGACGCCCTAAAAATATTTTTAGTATACCAACTTAGGGCATGAAATAAGATGTCCAAACCTGTTCCTATCTTAGGACTCCCTAAGTCAGATAGGGCGGCATGGCTACTCTAAGTTAGGAGACGTTTGAGTATCCGGGGCCAGGATACTAACCACTCGGCCACCTCCCCACCTTAAGGCAAGCTGTTAATAATCACGCCTTACCTTTCCCAAACCGTGTCTTGACTAATGCATTTAGCCCTGTACATGTCAACTTCTCCCGAACTAACTAAAGTTGAATAAATTTTCATGTTAATCGACTAGTCTTTGTTTGACATAGGAAAAGTTTTACCAATAGAAGAATACAGCTCTCATCCCAGGAACCAATGAGAGAGGATGAGGGCGGGGCTACACCTGGAGGCAAGTTTATATTATAAACTATGGGATAGACGATGTTGCTATCTTGATGTGGCGACTCTCAGTCCAAACGCACCTGCTTCGTCACTTGACACACTCACTTGTAAGACATCATTGGCCGTTGTATTATAATATAAGATAGGGTACCTTGGCTGTTATCGGGGGCACATAAATTCCATGAGATTTCATGTGAGTATTATGGTTAACAACTGTTAAATGACGAATGTGTTGGAGAATTCAAACATGCATAATATCTGGCATTATTCCAGCCTTACTACTAATGCTGACGTTATTTAGCATCATGTACAGTAGGCCTACTACAATTTTGGTCCCTTCTAAATCACGTCTTGTCTATGGAATTTCTGTCGCAAATGCCGAGAGATATGCGCGCCGCCCACAGGCATTCCAGAAATACCATGTCTCGTAAAGGTGTTACATTTATCATATTCTACCATGTCGCGTTCTCGAGTTATAGCGCTCCCCTCACACTGGAAGAATTTAACAATTCTGTGGTTTTCATAATTATACACCTGCACCCACCTCGCGGGATGGTTGAGAAAAGTGTCCGTGTGCGATGGTTATTCTTTCTATTACTTCTCGTGTATTGTAAGATTTCATAGTGGTAATAAACGGACACTTAAATTCTTATGCCAGCACGGAGTACTTCTGAGTGCAGAGAAGTACTCAAAGTTTTCATTCTATGAGAACAATCAGGGTTTGAGGTGCAAGAATAGCTATGTGATTCCCTAGACCAAGAAGCCACGTTATAGTGACTTGTTAAAAAAAAGTTAAGCTATGTTAACCCTCCACTGATCAAGGTAATCAAAAGAGTGTGTTTTTTTCCTTCTCCCAAAAACACCCGTTTTCTCAGGCTCCCCACTGTATCGATTGGGGGAAAAGCTGTCTCAGAATGGTCTAGAATGTTGGATTATGCTGCCCATAAAGTAGTCATCAAGTTGGCAGTAAGGCTACCTTACCGTTTACCTGAGCATTAACACTGATATATATTCTTATAATTTGCGTGAATGTACAGTTGGGGAATAAAGTATCTGAACACTGTAGGCGGCTTCTGGCAACATCTCCAAGAGTAAACACATCAGTGAGAGAAAATATCTATAAGGTGAAGGGTAACCTTTGCTTTACAGTTTGTGGTTGGTTGACGTCTCCCAGTGTCAGTTATCGTTATTAAGTAATTCATGAATGTTGTCTATAACTAACGTGTTTACTCCTGGCGTTATTATCAGAGGCCGCCAATGGTGTTCACATACTTTGTTCCCCAACTGTACATTGCCCATTGATGGGTCACTAATCCATTTTTTTTTTTTTTTTTTTTTTTTGCTATAACTGTCATTAAAATAATTATTTATTTTTATTGATCTTTGTGGCTAAAGATCAAAATGAATTGTGATCAGTCATCTCAGTCGGTGGTGACAGGTTAAATATTCGGATCAGGAATGACCATTCCGATAATGTTGAGATTAAGCTAATATGGAAGCATTGTGCTTAGTTCGTTTTAATTTGTTAATGTTTGGTTCGTTATCCTACTGGTTCTGACATTCTTTTTACATAGTGCTTGATGCTATGTATATGGTGTCTAGTTTGAAGATGTAATTTATCTGCGGTAATAGTAGTGCTGATTTGGCAGTTTTATCCGCAATTTTCATTACCATAAAAACCTATGTGGGTGGAAATCCAACATATTTCCTTATCTCCAAGGAATAAAGTTTGTTTAATAGATGTTTGATTAGGTCTTTTTTGGAATAGTAGTATTTAAGGGTCTCATTAGCACTCTTGAGTCAGAGTAAATAACATATTTAGCTATATATCAGAGGATAGTCCACATAAAATATTATGCTATTCTGAAACATAGATTTTTTGTTTGTTATTTTTTTCCAAAAAAAAATTCAAAATATTTGGGAAAAATATTATTTGTTGCTCGATTGTAATGAAAACTGGTCAGTATATGTAAAAACCAACGAGGATTACGATGGCAAAGAGCTTTTGCTTCTAAAATTAACAGGTATGGAGATGGCGGGTGCGAGAGAGTGCTCCCCTTAACTGTCGCTCCTCTCCTTCTTGCTTCCTCTCAGTCTCCTTATTTGAAACTACAAGTTCTAAGTTCTTTCTGGCCTAGCTCAGTCTTGATTTGCTATTTCTCCCCCCTCCCCCCCCAAAAAAAAAATATTAATTTTACATCATATTTCTGGTTGTTCTATTAATTTCTTACCTAATTATCATGAGGAAAGAACCCTGGCTTAACCTAACCTAACTCCACTTAACAAACCTAATTAGAACTGGTGCAACATCTGGGAGTAAGTTGAACTTTTCTTCAGAAACACCCATAATTTTTTACATTATCTGTCATTTGGCCCAACTTTAGTGTTTGGTTTGATTCAGGGGATTCATTTTAACACTAGAGTATTGGTTAGATTGGGCTTGGTTATTTGTGTTGTAGTCACCATTGAGGAATAAGGTTATTGATAACTTGTAGGAAATTGTCCATTTACTGACACCAACTAATATTTTTACAGTAATGTTGTTGCTTTGTTGTATGTTATATTTTTTACATTTTCGTTTCGTTTTGCCAGATTTTCATTAGGGATACTATTACTCAAAAAGGTAAATTTTACTAAAAACACCAATGAGACTAAAAATATGCATGTTTAAACAGACCTAACCTACCGTACACTATCTACCTGCTATTGGTAATCTCCTATTTTACATTACATAATCCTCAATCATTCTTACATTTATCAGTGAATCATGTGATGTGACACAAGTAGACATGTTGATAAAATAGTCATTTCTAACATTGCTAATGACTTTCAATAATGTGATACTGTTGTCTGTCATGAATCATGATAGCGGTGGCACTTATTTCGCAGTAGCTACTACTCTATTACTCTCCACTCTCTTCCTCTCCACAGTTTCGACACGCATTTCTACCACTCATACGCATAATGTTGTGTTTTGTTTCGTGTTTACTTTTGTCAGCTGATCGAGTTTGCTTTTGATTGGCTGGAGTAAATTTGAGTCATTGAAAGCGCCACCATGATTGGCTGAACGACATAGGGCACCCGGGAAGATTTAGGACTCCCTAACTACTTAGGAAGAGGCTAGGACGCCCTAAAAATATTTTTAGTATACCAACTTAGGGCATGAAATAAGATGTCCAAACCTGTTCCTATCTTAGGACTCCCTAAGTCAGATAGGGCGGTATGGCTACTCTAAGTTAGGAGACGTTTGAGTATCCGGGGCCAGGATACTAACCACTCGGCCACCTCCCCACCTTAAGGCAAGCTGTTAATAATCACGCCTTACCTTTCCCAAACCGTGTCTTGACTAATGCATTTAACCCTGTACATGTCAACTTCTCCCGAACTAACTAAAGTTGAATAAATTTTCATGTTAATCGACTAGTCTTTGTTTGACATAGGAAAAGTTTTACCAATAGAAGAATACAGCTCTCATCCCAGGAACCAATGAGAGAGGATGAGGGCGGGGTTACACCTGGAGGCAAGTTTATATTATAAACTATGGGATAGACGATGTTGCTATCTTGATGTGGTGACTCTCAGTCCAAACGCACCTGCTTCGTCACTTGACACACTCACTTGTAAGACATCATTGGCCGTTGTATTATAATATAAGATAGGGTACCTTGGCTGTTATCGGGGGCACATAAATTCCATGAGATTTCATGTGAGTATTATGGTTAACAACTGTTAAATGACGAATGTGTTGGAGAATTCAAACATGCATAATATCTGGCATTATTCCAGCCTTACTACTAATGCTGACGTTATTTAGCATCATGTACAGTAGGCCTACTACAATTTTGGTCCCTTCTAAATCACGTCTTGTCTATGGAATTTCTGTCGCAAATGCCGAGAGATATGCGCGCCGCCCACAGGCATTCCAGAAATACCATGTCTCGTAAAGGTGTTACATTTATCATATTCTACCATGTCGCGTTCTCGAGTTATAGCGCTCCCCTCACACTGGAAGAATTTAACAATTCTGTGGTTTTCATAATTATACACCTGCACCCACCTCGCGGGATGGTTGAGAAAAGTGTCCGTGTGCGATGGTTATTCTTTCTATTACTTCTCGTGTATTGTAAGATTTCATAGTGGTAATAAACGGACACTTGAATTCTTATGCCAGCACGGAGTACTTCTGAGTGCAGAGAAGTACTCAAAGTTTTCATTCTATGAGAACAATCAGGGTTTGAGGTGCAAGAATAGCTATGTGATTCCCTAGACCAAGAAGCCACGTTATAGTGACTTGTTAAAAAAAAGTTAAGCTATGTTAACCCTCCACTGATCAAGGTAATCAAAAGAGTGTGTTTTTTTCCTTCTCCCAAAAACACCCGTTTTTTCAGGCTCCCCACTGTATCGATTGGGGGAAAAGTTGTCTCAGAATGGTCTAGAATGTTGGATTATGCTGCCCATAAAGTAGTCATCAAGTTGGCAGTAAGGCTACCTTACCGTTTACCTGAGCATTAACACTGATATATATTCTTATAATTTGCGTGAATGTACAGTTGGGGAATAAAGTATCTGAACACTGTAGGCGGCTTCTGGCAACATCTCCAAGAGTAAACACATCAGTGAGAGAAAATATCTATAAGGTGAAGGGTAACCTTTGCTTTACAGTTTGTGGTTGGTTGACGTCTCCCAGTGTCAGTTATCGTTATTAAGTAATTCATGAATGTTGTCTATAACTAACGTGTTTACTCCTGGCGTTATTATCAGAGGCCGCCAATGGTGTTCACATACTTTGTTCCCCAACTGTACATTGCCCATTGATGGGTCACTAATCCATTTTTTTTTTTTTTTTTTTTTTTTTGCTATAACTGTCATTAAAATAATTATTTATTTTTATTGATCTTTGTGGCTAAAGATCAAAATGAATGGTGATCAGTCATCTCAGTCGGTGGTGACAGGTTAAATATTCGGATCAGGAATGACCATTCCGATAATGTTGAGATTAAGCTAATATGGAAGCATTGTGCTTAGTTCGTTTTAATTTGTTAATGTTTGGTTCGTTATCCTACTGGTTCTGACATTCTTTTTACATAGTGCTTGATGCAATGTATATGGCGTCTAGTTTGAAGATGTAATTTATCTGCGGTAATAGTAGTGCTGATTTGGCAGTTTTATCCGCAATTTTCATTACCATAAAAACCTATGTGGGTGGAAATCCAACATATTTCCTTATCTCCAAGGAATAAAGTTTGTTTAATAGATGTTTGATTAGGTCTTTTTTGGAATAGTAGTATTTAAGGGTCTCATTAGCACTCTTGAGTCAGAGTAAATAACATATTTAGCTATATATCAGAGGATAGTCCACATAAAATATTATGCTATTCTGAAACATAGATTTTTTGTTTGTTATTTTTTTCCAAAAAAAAATTCAAAATATTTGGGAAAAATATTATTTGTTGCTCGATTGTAATGAAAACTGGTCAGTATATGTAAAAACCAACGAGGATTACGATGGCAAAGAGCTTTTGCTTCTAAAATTAACAGGTATGGAGATGGCGGGTGCGAGAGAGTGCTCCCCTTAACTGTCGCTCCTCTCCTTCTTGCTTCCTCTCAGTCTCCTTATTTGAAACTACAAGTTCTAAGTTCTTTCTGGCCTAGCTCAGTCTTGATTTGCTATTTCTCCCCCCTCCCCCCCCCAAAAAAAAATATTAATTTTACATCATATTTCTGGTTGTTCTATTAATTTCTTACCTAATTATCATGAGGAAAGAACCCTGGCTTAACCTAACCTAACTCCACTTAACAAACCTAATTAGAACTGGTGCAACATCTGGGAGTAAGTTGAACTTTTCTTCAGAAACACCCATAATTTTTTGCATTATCTGTCATTTGGCCCAACTTTAGTGTTTGGTTTGATTCAGGGGATTCATTTTAACACTAGAGTATTGGTTAGATTGGGCTTGGTTATTTGTGTTGTAGTCACCATTGAGGAATAAGGTTATTGATAACTTGTAGGAAATTGTCCATTTACTGACACCAACTAATATTTTTACAGTAATGTTGTTGCTTTGTTGTATGTTATATTTTTTACATTTTCGTTTCGTTTTGCCAGATTTTCATTAGGGATACTATTACTCAAAAAGGTAAATTTTACTAAAAACACCAATGAGACTAAAAATATGCATGTTTAAACAGACCTAACCTACCGTACACTATCTACCTGCTATTGGTAATCTCCTATTTTACATTACATAATCCTCAATCATTCTTACATTTATCAGTGAATCATGTGATGTGACACAAGTAGACATGCTGATAAAATAGTCATTTCTAACATTGCTAATGACTTTCAATAATGTCATACTGTTGTCTGTCATGAATCATGATAGCGGTGGCACTTATTTCGCAGTAGCTACTACTCTCTTACTCTCCACAGTTTCGACACGCATTTCTACCACTCATACGCATAATGTTGTGTTTTGTTTCGTGTTTACTTTTGTCAGCTGATCGAGTTTGCTTTTGATTGGCTGGAGTAAATTTGAGTCATTGAAAGCGCCACCATGATTGGCTGAACGACATAGGGCACCCGGGAAGATTTAGGACTCCCTAACTACTTAGGAAGAGGCTAGGACGCCCTAAAAATATTTTTAGTATACCAACTTAGGGCATGAAATAAGATGTCCAAACCTGTTCCTATCTTAGGACTCCCTAAGTCAGATAGGGCGGCATGGCTACTCTAAGTTAGGAGACGTTTGAGTATCCGGGGCCAGGATACTAACCACTCGGCCACCTCCCCACCTTAAGGCAAGCTGTTAATAATCACGCCTTACCTTTCCCAAACCGTGTCTTGACTAATGCATTTAGCCCTGTACATGTCAACTTCTCCCGAACTAACTAAAGTTGAATAAATTTTCATGTTAATCGACTAGTCTTTGTTTGACATAGGAAAAGTTTTACCAATAGAAGAATACAGCTCTCATCCCAGGAACCAATGAGAGAGGATGAGGGCGGGGCTACACCTGGAGGCAAGTTTATATTATAAACTATGGGATAGACGATGTTGCTATCTTGATGTGGCGACTCTCAGTCCAAACGCACCTGCTTCGTCACTTGACACACTCACTTGTAAGACATCATTGGCCGTTGTATTATAATATAAGATAGGGTACCTTGGCTGTTATCGGGGGCACATAAATTCCATGAGATTTCATGTGAGTATTATGGTTAACAACTGTTAAATGACGAATGTGTTGGAGAATTCAAACATGCATAATATCTGGCATTATTCCAGCCTTACTACTAATGCTGACGTTATTTAGCATCATGTACAGTAGGCCTACTACAATTTTGGTCCCTTCTAAATCACGTCTTGTCTATGGAATTTCTGTCGCAAATGCCGAGAGATATGCGCGCCGCCCACAGGCATTCCAGAAATACCATGTCTCGTAAAGGTGTTACATTTATCATATTCTACCATGTCGCGTTCTCGAGTTATAGCGCTCCCCTCACACTGGAAGAATTTAACAATTCTATGGTTTTCATAATTATACACCTGCACCCACCTCGCGGGATGGTTGAGAAAAGTGTCCGTGTGCGATGGTTATTCTTTCTATTACTTCTCGTGTATTGTAAGATTTCATAGTGGTAATAAACGGACACTTAAATTCTTATGCCAGCACGGAGTACTTCTGAGTGCAGAGAAGTACTCAAAGTTTTCATTCTATGAGAACAATCAGGGTTTGAGGTGCAAGAATAGCTATGTGATTCCCTAGACCAAGAAGCCACGTTATAGTGACTTGTTAAAAAAAAGTTAAGCTATGTTAACCCTCCACTGATCAAGGTAATCAAAAGAGTGTGTTTTTTTCCTTCTCCCAAAAACACCCGTTTTCTCAGGCTCCCCACTGTATCGATTGGGGGAAAAGCTGTCTCAGAATGGTCTAGAATGTTGGATTATGCTGCCCATAAAGTAGTCATCAAGTTGGCAGTAAGGCTACCTTACCGTTTACCTGAGCATTAACACTGATATATATTCTTATAATTTGCGTGAATGTACAGTTGGGGAATAAAGTATCTGAACACTGTAGGCGGCTTCTGGCAACATCTCCAAGAGTAAACACATCAGTGAGAGAAAATATCTATAAGGTGAAGGGTAACCTTTGCTTTACAGTTTGTGGTTGGTTGACGTCTCCCAGTGTCAGTTATCGTTATTAAGTAATTCATGAATGTTGTCTATAACTAACGTGTTTACTCCTGGCGTTATTATCAGAGGCAGCCAATGGTGTTCACATACTTTGTTCCCCAACTGTACATTGCCCATTGATGGGTCACTAATCCATTTTTTTTTTTTTTTTTTTTTTTTGCTATAACTGTCATTAAAATAATTATTTATTTTTATTGATCTTTGTGGCTAAAGATCAAAATGAATGGTGATCAGTCATCTCAGTCGGTGGTGACAGGTTAAATATTCGGATCAGGAATGACCATTCCGATAATGTTGAGATTAAGCTAATATGGAAGCATTGTGCTTAGTTCGTTTTAATTTGTTAATGTTTGGTTCGTTATCCTACTGGTTCTGAAATTCTTTTTACATAGTGCTTGATGCAATGTATATGGCGTCTAGTTTGAAGATGTAATTTATCTGCAGTAATAGTAGTGCTGATTTGGCAGTTTTATCCGCAATTTTCATTACCATAAAAACCTATGTGGGTGGAAATCCAACATATTTCCTTATCTCCAAGGAATAAAGTTTGTTTAATAGATGTTTGATTAGGTCTTTTTTGGAATAGTAGTATTTAAGGGTCTCATTAGCACTCTTGAGTCAGAGTAAATAACATATTTAGCTATATATCAGAGGATAGTCCACATAAAATATTATGCTATTCTGAAACATAGATTTTTTGTTTGTTATTTTTTTCCAAAAAAAAATTCAAAATATTTGGGAAAAATATTATTTGTTGCTCGATTGTAATGAAAACTGGTCAGTATATGTAAAAACCAACGAGGATTACGATGGCAAAGAGCTTTTGCTTCTAAAATTAACAGGTATGGAGATGGCGGGTGCGAGAGAGTGCTCCCCTTAACTGTCGCTCCTCTCCTTCTTGCTTCCTCTCAGTCTCCTTATTTGAAACTACAAGTTCTAAGTTCTTTCTGGCCTAGCTCAGTCTTGATTTGCTATTTCTCCCCCCTCCCCCCCAAAAAAAAAAATATTAATTTTACATCATATTTCTGGTTGTTCTATTAATTTCTTACCTAATTATCATGAGGAAAGAACCCTGGCTTAACCTAACCTAACTCCACTTAACAAACCTAATTAGAACTGGTGCAACATCTGGGAGTAAGTTGAACTTTTCTTCAGAAACACCCATAATTTTTTGCATTATCTGTCATTTGGCCCAACTTTAGTGTTTGGTTTGATTCAGGGGATTCATTTTAACACTAGAGTATTGGTTAGATTGGGCTTGGTTATTTGTGTTGTAGTCACCATTGAGGAATAAGGTTATTGATAACTTGTAGGAAATTGTCCATTTACTGACACCAACTAATATTTTTACAGTAATGTTGTTGCTTTGTTGTATGTTATATTTTTTACATTTTCGTTTCGTTTTGCCAGATTTTCATTAGGGATACTATTACTCAAAAAGGTAAATTTTACTAAAAACACCAATGAGACTAAAAATATGCATGTTTAAACAGACCTAACCTACCGTACACTATCTACCTGCTATTGGTAATCTCCTATTTTACATTACATAATCCTCAATCATTCTTACATTTATCAGTGAATCATGTGATGTGACACAAGTAGACATGTTGATAAAATAGTCATTTCTAACATTGCTAATGACTTTCAATATTGTGATACTGTTGTCTGTCATGAATCATGATGGCGGTGGCACTTATTTCGCAGTAGATACTACTCTATTACTCTCCACTCTCTTCCTCTCCACAGTTTCGACACGCATTTCTACCACTCATACGCATAATGTTGTGTTTTGTTTCGTGTTTACTTTTGTCAGCTGATCGAGTTTGCTTTTGATTGGCTGGAGTAAATTTGAGTCATTGAAAGCGCCACCATGATTGGCTGAACGACATAGGGCACCCGGGAAGATTTAGGACTCCCTAACTACTTAGGAAGAGGCTAGGACGCCCTAAAAATATTTTTAGTATACCAACTTAGGGCATGAAATAAGATGTCCAAACCTGTTCCTATCTTAGGATTCCTTAAGTCAGATAGGGCGGCATGGCTACCCTAAGTTAGGAGACGTTTGAGTATCCGGGGCCAGGATACTAACCACTCGGCCACCTCCCCTCCTTAAGGCAAGCTGTTAATAATCACGCCTTACCTTTCCCAAACCGTGTCTTGACTATTGCATTTAGCCCTGTACATGTCAACTTCTCCCGAACTAACTAAAGTTGAATAAATTTTCATGTTAATCGACTAGTCTTTGTTTGACATAGGAAAAGTTTTACCAATAGAAGAATACAGCTCTCATCCCAGGAACCAATGAGAGAGGATGAGGGCGGGGTTACACCTGGAGGCAAGTTTATATTATAAACTATGGGATAGACGATGTTGCTATCTTGATGTGGTGACCCTCAGTCCAAACGCACCTGCTTCGTCACTTGACACACTCACTTGTAAGACATCATTGGCCGTTGTATTATAATATAACATAGGGTACCTTGGCTGTTATCGGGGGCACATAAATTCCATGAGATTTCATGTGAGTATTATGGTTAACAACTGTTAAATGACGAATGTGTTGGAGAATTCAAACATGCATAATATCTGGCATTATTCCAGCTTTACTACTAATGCTGACGTTATTTAGCATCATGTAGGCCTACTACAATTTTGGTCCCTTCTAAATCACGTCTTGTCTATGGAATTTCTGTCGCAAATGCCGAGAGATATGCGCGCCGCCCACAGGCATTCCAGAAATACCATGTCTCGTAAAGGTGTTACATTTATCATATTCTACCATGTCGCGTTCTCGAGTTATAGCGCTCCCCTCACACTGGAAGAATTTAACAATTCTGTGGTTTTCATAATTATACACCTGCACCCACCTCGCGGGATGGTTGAGAAAAGTGTCCGTGTGCGATGGTTATTCTTTCTATTACTTCTCGTGTATTGTAAGATTTCATAGTGGTAATAAACGGACACTTGAATTCTTATGCCAGCACGGAGTACTTCTGAGTGCAGTAAAGTGCTCAAAGTTTTCATTCTATGAGAACAATCAGGGTTTGAGGTGCAAGAATAGCTATGTGATTCCCTAGACCAAGAAGCCACGTTATAGTGACTTGTTAAAAAAAAGTTAGGCTATGTTAACCCTCCACTGATCAAGGTAATCAAAAGAGTGTGTTTTTTTCCTTCTCCCAAAAACACCGTTTTTTCAGGCTCCCCACTGTATCGATGGGGGGAAAAGTTGTCTCAGAATGGTCTAGAATGTTGGATTATGCTGCCCATAAAGTAGTCATCAAGTTGGCAGTAAGGCTACCTTACCGTTTACCTGAGCATTAACACTGATATATATTCTTATAATTTGCGTGAATGTACAGTTGGGGAATAAAGTATCTGAACACTGTAGGCGGCTTCTGGCAACATCTCCAAGAGTAAACACATCAGTGAGAGAAAATATCTATAAGGTGAAGGGTAACCTTTGCTCTACAGTTTGTGGTTGGTTGACGTCTCCCAGTGTCAGTTATCGTTATTAACCCCCAGAGTCCGGGCAGCGGGATTTCCCGCTCGGTCGACAGAGGCCGGGCAGCGGGAAATCCCGCTCTGTCGACAGAGTCCGGGCAGCGGGAAATCCCGCTTTTGGTAATTTATGGGGAAAAACGCCAAATTTGTCGGGATTTTTTTTGATCTGGCTATACTTCACCACCAGACCTTTTCATCCCCACATTCAATCAGTGTGTGCTTGACCGTGACAATGGCTGGGCGTAGTGAAGAAAATACGGGCTCGTTCGATTCGGTGCATCCTACCGCGCTGCCGGGCGCACCCTCTCTTGTAACCTCCACTCCGCGGGTGCAACCAGCTAGATTGCGTCACAGCCACGCTCACAAAGCGAACGCAGCCTCGCTCTCACGGGAAAAGTGACCTCCATTCCTCACTTGATTTCTCGGCAATGGAGTGTCCTAGAGAGCTGGGGTTGGTTTTAATGGAAAGAGGAGGAGTTGATGGTGAGTAC
The DNA here is from genome assembly GCA_033782935.1 of Petrolisthes cinctipes. NCBI lineage: Eukaryota > Metazoa > Arthropoda > Malacostraca > Decapoda > Porcellanidae > Petrolisthes > Petrolisthes cinctipes. Next base: position 30,953 of record JAWQEG010000703.1, on the reverse strand, counting down.
ACAATCAAATTTAAGTTGTTCAGTATTGTAGTTTAGACGTAGGGAGTAAGAGAATTAGAGTGATTTTCCGGGAAATACCCGGACAGGCAGGGTAAAAGTTAGTATTGCGCCCAGAACCACAGAGCGTATTTCCATTCTTGGCCCGTCCCGGAGGGGTTAAGTAATTCATGAATTTTGTCTATAACTAACGTGTTTACTCCTGGCGTTATTATCAGAGGCAGCCAATGGTGTTCAGATACTTTGTTCCCCAACTGTACATTGCCCATTGATGGGTCACTAATCCATTTTTTTAATTTTATTTTTTGCTATAACTGTCATTAAAATAATTGTTTATTTTTATTGATCTTTGTGGCTAAAGATCAAAATGAATGGTGATCAGTCATCTCAGTCGGTGGTGACAGGTTAAATATTCGGATCAGGAATGACCATTCCGATAATGTTGAGATTAAACTAATATGGAAGCATTGTGCTTAGTTCGTTTTAATTTGTTAATGTTTGGTTCGTTATCCTACTGGTTCTGACATTCTTTTTACATAGTGCTTGATGCTATGTATATGGTGTCTAGTTTGAAGATGTAATTTATCTGCAGTAATAGTAGTGCTGATTTAGCAGTTTTATCCGCAATTTTCATTACCATAAAAACCTATGTGGGTGGAAATCCAACATATTTCCTTATCTCCAAGGAATAAAGTTTGTTTAATAGAAGTTTGATTAGGTATTTTTTGGAATAGTATTATTTAATGGTCTCATTGGCACTCTTGAGTCAGAGTAAATAACATATTTAACTGCAGGCATATTTCCTTGTTTCTTGATAATATCGATTGCCATCATGATAGCATTAAACTCTGCTGTGAAAACTGAGACTTTTTGGGGTAAGCCTAATTGTTCTAAAGTGCCTGATGATACTGCCGCACTACCCATTCCTGTGGGAGATCTGGAACCATTGTTGTATATTCCATAGTTAGGATCTTTTCTTTCTGTGTATTGCAATGTGCGTTGTTTTTGGTGATTTGGTTTGTAGATATACTTCTTTAGCAGGAATATAATGTGAGTGCATACTTTAATCTCTTGCATGGTCAATGGTGGAGGTAGAGGCTGATTGATATTAGGCGCCGCAAGTGGAGGTGGAGATATTTTTATTTTGATATTAGCTAATGCTAAAAGTCTATTACCTTGGATTGGAAAGAGAGGTTCATGGACGTCAATAAAAATATAATTCAGTACATAGTATTGTAGCAGGCTTGCAACTAAGGTTTCTCATGCCATGGAGAGGACAAGTGGTGGTAACTCAACAAGTAGTTTTATTCAGAATATTTTGGGCGTTATGCCTATAGACTCATGGTGTTGGTCATTAAAGGCAGTCAGTCTTGTTACATCAAAACATCTTCCCCCAGCCTACAATTTTGCAATCCTCGCTCTTACAGCCGGGTACCTATTTACTGCTAGGTGAACAGCCACCATGCTCCACAATACTATTAAACAACACAGAAACTATGGAATAACCTGTGCAATATTATTGTGTATATAATTTTATTCATAAACTTACGTAAAATACTTTGGACAATATATTCTGCAAAAGCTATCAAAACTCTGAGAATTCGTAAATGGTGTATTATAAAACAGAGTAGAATGATCAGGTATTTTGTCATTGTATTCAAATACAGCTGAAGAAAACAATGAAAATTCTGCAGTCCACATACAAAATATATGCATAGAATATTTGGATATTAGGCCTTACTTTCCAGACATAGTATATAAAAAAGTGAACAGGGACTCAAATAATTCAATACTAAATTCTGGAATGGCATATAAATACTTTAAAAAAAATCTCAAACAGTTGCAAACAGAGTCATACAATCTAACTTTTCAAAAAACACAAACAGTCAATACTACGATCATTGAGCTTTGATCTCAGTTTGGTAATGAATAAACCAGCTGCTGAAAAAGCTCTTTCAGCTTCAACTGATGTTGGTGGTACAGAGTTGAGAGCCTGGAACAATATATCTAAATTCTGTGTTCTTTCCCCAGTTGCCTCGAATATACTGAATTCCTTCCCAATGTATTTACTACAGTCATTTTTTTTTTTTTTTTTTATACTTTGTGTCTGAAACAGTGGTATTGCTGCCAGGAGTTTATCAGTGAGTGAACTTTGTTGACTTACAGAAATGTCCACATTATCACTAGTTGTAGCTTCTTCATCACTTACTTCAAACAGTCTTGCTAACAACTTTTTAGCTGACTCCACGATTCCAGACTTACGAGGTAGTGATGGTAATCCTTCTTCACAGTTGTTATAAGCCTTCACACAATTCAAATACTTCATCAGGCCTACGAGATCTGCACTCCTACTTTCATTTATTCTGTTGTACAGTCTCCTCCATAGCAGAGTTCATCACTCAGCGTTGTCAATGTGCGTACCCCACAAGGTGTAAACCGACAGTTTCGACTCTCTTACCCGATACACTTGCCAGTATGAGTTTAGGGGAGGGTGCTGGGGGATCAGGGGTGTAGGGTGGTGGATGGGAGTGGTGAGGTGGTATAGGAAAGCAGAGTAGGAGGGATTACATGTTCTGCATAATAAAGTCACTTACAGTTACTATAAGTAAAGTATAATATCTTGAGTGTAAAGTCAGCGCATTGTAATTGTCAATGTAATATGCTTATTAGTCTGTGACGATGAAAATTTTTGAACATTAATAATACTTTCCAGAAATTATTTTTTAGTATTGAGACAGTAAGGAAGCTCCTTATGCATCTATCCAGATGAACAGACTCTAGAATACACACTACAGTTTATTGGTAATATACAAAAGTGTAATACATATAATATGGGGAAGGCCAGTCTGCCAATGTAGCGTCGTGGAGAGTCGGTAGTTGCAATGTCACTTGTATAGTAGTGTAGAGCAGGGGTACAACGTGTGGTCAGAGTGGAAACATGTGGACTGTAGCTCTGAAACGACGGCAGGAATAGGGCTGGTCCTTCCACCTCTATAGCTCGCTGGGAAGTCCACTATACCAGCGCCGCTCCGCTCTTTTATCTCCTTGCTTCAGGTTCCCGTATGTAACATCACTCATGTGATCACGCCATCACCTGACCTGCTGCACCCACCTTGGTTCATACCTGGAGGAAGCGGGAGGCTGGCGGCTGGGTTCCCAAGAGTACGTTAAGCTGAGCCAGTGGACGGGATTAACCAAACCGCCAGACTATGGCTTGTCTGGGACAGAGAGAGTACAAAGGAACAGGGAGCGGCGTACCAGCACATGGAATATATATAGATGAATACGGAGTGGTGCATATGGCGCCACTACAGTATTATGGATAGTGGTAGTTGTGTATCGATAATTGTCGTATTAGTTTCCTTTCAGCTCCAACGGAGGATAATAGAATAGCCTATAGATTGATCATTTCATAGTGGACTTTCACAGCCTACAGTGTTCACATTAGTATGCGGTTACTGACAGATTGAGCAAAGATGGTAACATAAATTATCTTTAGTCGAGATCATGTTAGAAGCTGTCCCTCCACACACACACACACACACACACCTTTAATGCCCTGCATCACAGTGACATAAAATTTTTACTAAGCCAGATTCATTCATGGATCATGTGGCTTATCAACTTATCATAATCATGATAGCTGTACTAAGGCTTAAGCTGATAAATTAAAATACGTTATATTTTGCCCATGCGGTAATTTCGAACATATAGGCCTATAGAGTGTAAGTCAATCTGAATCAACGTTATATCTGAGAATATTAACCTCTCTTTAGTCCAAAACAAACTGAATTGGTTTTCACTGGACGTTGATTCTCCTTTCCACCACAATATTGTAGTTAAAAAGTCATGTCTATTTTGCTGTAGTATCTATATCGTTAGTTTATATTTTAGTGTTATCTTATTGCTTTCACTAATCTCCCCCCTCTACAATCCCCCTACTCTGCTTCCCTATATCACCTCACAACTCCCATCCACCACCCAACACCCCTGATCCCCCAGCACCCTCCCCTAAACTCATACTGGCAAGTGTATCGGGTAAGAGAGTCGAAACAGTCGGTTCACACTTTGTGGGGTACACACACTGACAAGGTTGAGTGATGAACGCAGCAGCGGAGGTGACTGTACATACATACACACATATACCAGGCCTTCATCTCCACGCTGGAGGTAGCCTCGTCACGTCGCACACCCTCCGAAACAAAATGCCCAAACAAAGAACTCCCCCCCCCCTCACCCGCACACACACCAACACTCCACATCTCAACCCCCCGATCCCTGTTGGAGGAGGGAGCCCCCCACCGCACAACCGCATTCATAGCAAGACCCGACAGCAAAAGCTGGTTTACCCCTACCACTTCACTACAGGGCAAACTCCCACTCCAGAATTCAGCCGGCCATGGGCCACACTCAATGCAGGCCACTCCTCCAAGGACCGTGAAGCCGCGTCCACTCTTCAAGCAATCACCACCCTCCTCCACTCGTTTCTATCACACGCAATCACTCTACCCTGCTCCACAGGTATACCTCTTCCACTCAGAGCTCCTTTCACGGTGTCTATCCATATCCTCTCCTCCTTACACCTTCCACATTTGAGCCCCCTATCCTCTTTACCATTCTCTTCTCCTCCATTCTCTCCACATGTCCAAACCATCTTAACACACTCTACTCTGCACGGCCTGCTAACTCACTCACGACACCTGTCCTTCTCCTCACTTCCTCATTCCTGACTCTGTCCATTCGAGTCACACCACACATGCTCCTCAGACATCTCATCTCTACTACATTCAACCTTATCTTCTCACTTTCTCCCATATTCCATGTTTCCGCTCCATAGAGTGCAGTAGGCACTGCTATCCCTTCGTACAACTTCCTCTTTACATCCATTCTAAGTGACTTACAGCCAAACATCCTATTCATTCCTCCTAGCACCTTTCATACCTCATTTACTCTAGAATTTACCTCTGTCTCTATTTTGCTATCCACCGTCACCTTTCACCCCAAATACTTAAAGCACTCCACCTCCTCCAATATTTCACCATCTAGCATTATATTCATCCTTCTATCCTCTGTTCCCCTCCTACATCTCTTTACTTTGCTCTTTGCCATGTTCACTCTCAGTTTCCTCCTCCTGCACACCCGTTCAAACTCCTGCACTAACATACTCAGTTCCTTTTCTGACTCTGCCACTAATGCTGTATCATCAGCAAACAGTAATTGGTTTAGGCTCAACTCTCTACCTCTGCTGTCCACCAAACCCAGTCCTCTCTCATTCACTCTAGCATTTACCTCTCTTACCACACCGTCCATTTAAATATTAAACAACCATGGTGACATCACACATCCTTGATGGAGTCCCACTTTTACTGGGAACCATTCACTCACGTTACTTCCCACTCTAACACACGCTCTATTGTTCACATAGAAACTTTTCACCCCTCTCAATAAATACCCCCCCCCCCAGCCCGTACAACTGCAAAACCTTCCACAATCCATTTCTATCAATTCTATCATATGCTTTCTCGAGATCCATAAATGCCCATACTACTTGTTTACTTTTCTCTAAATACTTTTCACACACCTGACTTACTGCAAATATCTGGTCCACACAACCTTCTTCTCTCCTAAATCCACCTTGCTCTTCACCAATCACAGTCTCCATACCCTCTCTGACTCTTCTTATCAGCACCTTCCCATACAGCTTTCCTACTACACTTAACAGGCTTATACCCCTGAAACTTGTACATTGGTATCTATCTCCTTTTCCCTTATATAGAGATACTACACAAGCACTCACCCAATCTATTGGGACCTTACCACTGTCAAAACACACCATCAATAACCTTACCAACCACTCCATCATACTTCTTCCACCATATTTCAGACATTCTTCAGCTCATCCATCCAAACCTGAAGCTTTCCCTGTTTTCATCTCTCTCATTGCCTCCTCCACTTCTTTCTTTCTTATTGGCTCCATATTTAATCCCTCCAACCTGTTTACTCCATTTCCCCTTCCAAACACAACAATCTCAGCTTCTCTATCCTCATCAAATTTCAGCAATCCCTCAAAATACTCGGCCCATTTCCTCTCAATTGCCTTCTTCTCAACCAGCATAGTACTATCCTCTGCTTTCACCCTTTCCTCTTTCCCTGATGTCCCTTTCCTAATCCTCTTGACTTCTTTCCAGAACATTTTCTTGTTTTCCTGGAAATTTTCAGTTAACTTTCCCCCCCACCTATCATCTGCCCTCAATTTAGCATCCCGTACAGCTCTCCTTGTTCTATTTCTCTTCTCCTTGTAACACTCATACGATTCCTGATCTTTCCTCTGTAACCATACTTCAAACGCTCGCCTTTTTTTCACTATAGCTGCCTTAACTTCCTCACACCACCATTCGCTACCCTTCCTCAAACCACCCCTAACCCGTCTCCAACCACAAACCTTCTTCGTACATGCTACTACTGCCATTTTAAACATTTCCCATTCCTCATCTACTTCACCTGTGTCCCTCCCCTTTACTCCATTCCAATTCCTAGCAATCTCCTATTGATAATCCAACATCTTTTCTTTCTTGCTCAACTCACTCACTTTTAAATCCCTCTTTACTCCTTCCCTATTTCTTGATACCACTCCGACACCCACTCTTAACCTGCCCTCTACTAAAAAATGGTCCGACATACCACCCCCTTCCCCCCTCAATACTCTAACATCCATCAAACACTGTAAAGCAGCCTTTCACACTACCTCATTCCCCATTCTTGCATTAAAATATCCCCAAACTCTGTAACACTCCTCTAATTCATTCCAAAACTGTTCTCTCTCCACCTCATTCCTCTCACTTCCCGGCCCATACGCACTCACAAACACCTATGTCTCCTGACCAAATTTTACTCCTACCCACATCAACCTTGCCGACAACTCCTTCCACTCCAATACATTCCGAATCACTTCTGCACTCAGAATCAAAGCCACTCCTTCCCTATCTCTTCCCCGCTCCACCCCTGACACTCTACCACTCACACAACCAAACTCACATTCACCCTTCCCTTTCATCTTTGTCTCACTCAATGCTAGTACATTCATCTTTCTTTCAACAAACACTCTCCCAATCTCCTCCCTCTTACCTACAACCGTACTGCATCCACGCACGTTCATTGTCCCAATTTTGATATTCTTGGGGTTTCGGGAAGTACAAATACTTCCCTCCCCCCCTTTTCCTTTGTATGTGTTCCATGTCGAAATTTCTAGGGATAACTTACAGGGGAGGTGTTCCCCATGCCCCTCGCTCCGAGGCCATTGTACCGTAAACAGTGGGCGGTAGGGTCGGCACATCCCTGCGCCTCCTCAGTAGGAAGGAAGAACACTAAGTAGTAGAGAAAGAAAGAGCGAGCTATGGGAGGTAGAGGACTCTCACTCCCCACTTAGATTGACCCACCCATCACCACATGTTGTACATACATTTACATATTATGTAGCATATATATATATAAAATAATAATAATAATAAAAAAATAAGTATCTTAGGATTTCATAAATTTCCCTTGAAGAAAAAAAATGAGACTCATGGTGTGCTAGCTAGAGGCTAAACAAACAGACGATATCTGGGCTCCATGCGGCGGGTGCATCAAAATACATACCCAAGACCAGCAGCAGTACTCACACCCACACTACAGTAGCTGCACCGAGTGGCTTACGAAAAATGAAGTTGGGTATTAGCAATAGCCATAAGAAAAATAATGTGGGATTATGCGTGAAGAGAAGTAGACTACACTAACCATATATATAGTATGGAACATGCAATGGAAAAAAAAAATAGTTAAACCCAGCAATCAACAGCAAATTCTCATAGTCAAAATCCATTTTGAACTTCCACGGATGGGATGAATCTCATAGTCACGAGTCGATGCTCGTGGCATAATATAATGTTCGTAAGTAATGAAACCCACACTGGTAGAGGAAATATTTTTATTCCAGACGTTTCGGCGACCTCTGTCGCCCTCTTCAGTGGAAATACAGGTTAAGAGTGGTACATCCATTACTTTCGAGTGAGTTTATATACACTCCGTTGTGACCCGCCCACCACCTCACCTCACCACACCTCACCTATTCCGTCGTGCCTGTTGCCCGCGTCGCTTCACTGATGGGTGGTGGGAGTACTTTTGGCGGCAAAGACTTACTGACTAACCCTTTCATGACTGGGTCTAACTTAAACATACCCTCATTAAGGTTAAATTGATTGTACTTATACAACGTCTCGTTGTATAATGAATCAAGGAATAAATTATAACAAAGAAAGGTTGATTGCGTGCTTGCATATGATATAATGAAGTGGAAAAATCGTAGGAAATGATATATAAATCGTTAATTAGAATTGCATGTATGACTGACGTGTATAATAATATAGGATGTTAAGATAGTTAGCATAGGGGCATTCGAACAAGTGCAATAGACGATTGGTTGAATTAAGGTAAGGAGAGGTAAGCCGGTTTCTGTCGAGTCTGGTAGAGGCTTGCCTTAGAGTCTACCTCATACCTAAGGCAAGGATTAGGCTACGAGTGATACGGTGTGAATAGACATTGGAAATTACAACAGGTGTGAGGACAGTCTTTAACTAAAGTCTACGTAGCGATCTTTTGTTTCAGATATTCCAAACTCGTCTAAATGTTAGTTTGAATTTGAACATTAATTAAAGTTATTGAGAGGAAGGTCTAGAACAAGCACCTAATAATTAATTACAGTGTTATTTCTTGCTTAATCATTGGATTATTGACAGAATCCCGTAAGAAAAATCTCAGGAAAATTCGAGGAGGATAAGCTACGATCAGTTAAGACCGTTAAAGAAAACGAGTATCGTATCTAATCGATTTATTGCGATATTATTAGCTAGCTAGCATTCAATTCGTGCGAAAGTGTATGCGTGTGGAATATATATTATTAATTGTTTAATTAATTATTGTTGATGTTTGACTGAGATTAATATATATAGTAAAGTTACGTAATTTGGTTGTTTCCGTAAACCTTATGATTCTGCTACTACTATGATAATACATATATAATGAAAACGAACCCTATAAAATAAATTAATTGTTGACGAAAGTTGGAAGATAATGGAAATAGATTAAACCTCTACAGACGACCGTTTGGCCAACACACCGAACGTCCATAATATTGTATAAGGTAAGAATATTGTATAATATTGTATAATATAAGGTAAGAATAATTACCAGTAATAATAACAAATCTTCATTCTAACATATAATATCCAACAAAATTTCCCGTTATACTCATAACTTCAGTTTTCCTCCGTCTCCCTACAGTGACGTCATTTTGACGTAGCTGTATGGCTACGGAATCCGTCAATACGGACTAGTGTGAACCAGGCATTACACGAGAAGGGCAGTAACGTTTAATTACTTTTAAATGGTAATTGAATCGACGTAGCTGAAAAAAACAGTGTGTATGTGGTCCAACTCCCTCCTCCTTTGCTGTTTCTTCCTCCCCTTCTCCTGTGCACCCCCTTTTGATGGTGTTACGGGTGAAGTTAAGTCTAGGGGGTAAGTTAGGGTCCATCTCATTAGCCTTTGATTGTTATTTTTCATTGTACTTAAGAATCTTAGTGGGTTATGGTCACAGAACACAACAATTGGGAAACTGTTGTCAGACAAGTAAACTTAAAATTTTTCCAATGCCATCAGTATACTTAAGGTTTCCTTTTCAATAACGGAGTAGTTTTTCTGATGTTTTTTAGTTTGGCAGACATATAACAAGTAGGATGAAGAACGTTATCAAGATGACCCGTCTGAAGGAGTACACCTCCAACTCCCAGGTCACTTGCATCAACATGGAGGAAAAACTGTCGATTGAAGTCTGGGGACTGTAACACTGGTGCGCTAGACAGCAGACCTCGTAGCCGGTCGAATGACATCTGACACTCTGGGCTCCACACAAAGGGCTTTCCTGGGCTTAACAAGTCTGTAAGTGGGACAACAACTTTAGCAAAATTTGGACAATATCGTCTATAGTAACCTGCCATACCAAGGTAACGTCTTAACGCTTTTCGGTTCTCTAGAACTGGATATTGTTGAATAGCTTCCACCTTGGCAGTTACTGGAACAATCTGGCCACTTCCTACGACATGACCAAGGAAAGTTAATGTGGCTCGGCCGAACTCGCTCGTGTGTAGGTTGACTGTGAGACTCATCAAGACGAGTAAAGAGTTCACGAAGACGAGTCATGTGTTCTTGCCAAGTTGTTCCAACGACGACCACATCGTCCAGATACGCCCTGACGCCTTCCAGTTCATGAGTTACGATGTTCATTAATCTCTGAAACATTGCAGGTGCATTTTTCATTCCGAAGGGCATCACTCTGTAACGGTAGAGACCATCTGGCGTTACAAAAGAAGAACTATTCTTAGCTCTGTCAGTCAGTTTAACCTGATAATATCCTTTTAGCAGATCAACCTTGGTGATGTATTCTGCAGACCCAACACTATCAACGACGTCGTCCAAATGAGGCAGGGGAAAGGAATCTGTTTGGGTTACAGCATTGACTTGTCTGTAGTCTGTGCAGAATCTGGAACTGCCGTCAGATTTAGGTACGAGTAAGCAGGGGGATGCCCAGCTACAGTCACTAGGTTCAGCTAGTCCACTCTGCAGCAAGAACCTCACCTCCTCTCTCATGACTTTCCTCTTACCTGGACTTACTCGATACGGAGCTTGCTTGATGGGGCGTGTATTCTCGCACAAGACCACATCGTGTTTGATTAGGTTACATGGACCTGGCACATCATTACACACACCTTTAAATTCCTCTAACAGCTCCCTCACGTCCTCCTCTTCTTCATGGGTTTTAGGAGACAAGTTAGTGAGAATATCAGAGTTCTTTAACGTTGCCTGAAAATCAACACCACAGTCAAAGGTGTCAGAGTCCTCTTTATCACACTTAACACTCTCAAAGTCTTCTTTGTCAACTACTTTAGTAACAGAGACAGTACCTCTTGAATAATAACGTTTTAGATTATTTATGTGCACCAATCTCTGACTTTTCCTACGATCTGGAGTTTCTACAATGTAATTTATATCACTTTTCTTCTCTTTAATGGCATATGGTCCAAAGAATTTTGATGTTAGTGGATTCTGATGTGTGGGAAGAAACACTAGTACTAAATCTCCCACTTCAAAGCTTCGTACTTTTGATTTCCTGTCGTAGTTTGTTTTCATTTCTGCCTGAGCTACTTCAAGATTTTTCCTCGCTAGTTCACCAACCACTTTTAATTTCTCCTTGAACTGCTGGACATACTTTAGTAATGGCTTAGACTGATCGTTTGATACCAGGCTTTCTTTTAGCAGTTTGAGTGGTCCTCTAACTTCGTGGCCATATATAAGTTCAAAAGGACTGAATCCCAGAGAAGACTGTTTACTACTTCTGATTGCAAACAGAAGATGGACATTAATATCCCAGTCTTTATCAGTCTCCATGCAGTATTTACGTAACATTGCTTTGAAAGTTTGATGAAATCTTTCTAAAGCTCCTTGGGATTCAGGATGGTACTCTGTAGCTAAATACTGTTTAATTCCCAACTCATGCATTACCTGCTGAAACAGCCCTGAGGTAAAGTTTGAGCCCTGATCTGACTGTACACTATGTGGAATGCCATACTGAGTGAAGAACATAGTTAGGGCTTTTACAATAACTTTGGAAGTAATTTTACGTAATGGAACTGCTTCAGGGTAACGCGTAGTTGCACACATTATTGTTAACATATACATATTACCTTTACTGGTTTTAGGTAATGGTCCTACACAATCTGTTATAATATGACTGAAAGGTTCTGGCACTACTGGGATTGGCTGAAGAGGTGCTGGTGGGATAGTTTGATTTGGTTTTCCTGCCAACTGGCGAGTGTGGCATGAACGACAATAATCAGCAACATCTTTTTTTCATTTGTGCCCCAAAGAAATATTGCAGTACTTTATCATAAGTCTTATTCACTCCCAAATGTCCGCTCAGATTATCATGGCCTAAGAACATGTTGCTTGTAAACAGAGGGTAAAACTATCTGATGAACCTCAGCCCAAGCTGCATCAGCTGGTACATTATTAGGCACATATTTCCTCATTAGTACTCCATTCTTAATATAAAAACATGGATAATCTTGAACATGACTTCCCACTATCACCTGGTCGAAATATTTAGTTAATGTAGGGTCAGACTTCTGATTCAGAACGAGATTTTCCTTTGTAGTAGGCATCTCCTCTATAACTTGTGTGTTATGAGTTTTACTAGAAGGGTTATAAACCGATACAGGGTTGTCAAATAGGGCACTCAAATCCAATACCTCCGACTCACTGCCTTCATCATCCGGTCTAGAACTAGCCATGCTACGAGTGACTGCACAACACGGGAACAAATCCAGAAACTCTTCTTCGAGAGAGTCCGTAGGGTTGTCCAAACAGGGCGTAACCGTAATAATAGGGTCAGGCACCACTAATTCCCCAGCTAAATCGTTCCCCAAAAGGAAGTTCACTCATTCTACAGGCAAGGAATCCTTAACCCCGACAGTAGCATACCGAGTAACTAGATCTGAACTTAAGTATACAGTGGCCAATGGAATACTAATATGCCCAGAAACTCCCTCAATAAGTTCATGCTCTCGAGTATAACAATCTGTAATGTTTGGTAAAGCACTTTTCACTAAAATACTCTGAGCAGCACCAGTATCTCTTAACATACACACAGAATACACATCTTTACTATCCTCGTGGGTATTAATTAGTCCACTAGAAAGGAAAGGGAAAAAACCCTTATCCTGAACTGCATTACATACGCTTATTTCTAGATTAGAGTCAACATTGACCCTGGTATCAACGAGCAAGGATGCTTTTTTTCCTGTGTTTTTCTTAATCAACATAGTACAGTTGGTATAATATGGTTTGGTTGTTTACAATAATAACAACTAAATGGCTTGTCACCCTGGAAAACTTTATGTTGAGCAACAGGTTTCGAAACATCCTTGGCCTCACAAAACGGCTTAGCCTTAACAAATTTATCAGAAGAGTCAAACGAAACCGGTACGTGCTTCCTTCCTTCAACACTCTGGTTGCCCCTGTGACTTGTGTAACTTGGTGCGAATCTACCTCTGTGAGTTAATACAAAAGTGTCAGCTAGAGTGGCGGCCTTTATTGCCGATTTAATCTCACGCTCCTCTAAATACAATCTCACTTCATGAGAGATACTCTGCATAAAATCTTCCACCAGTAGCAACGACCTCAATTCCTTAAAAACAGTGGCATTACTCGCTGTAAGCCATCTTTCCAAGAGTCTGTCTTTATCATTAAGAAACTCCACATGGGTTTGAGAATCCTTTTTCTTAAGATGACGAAATTTTTGTCTGTAACTTTCAGGTACCAGGTCATAAGATTGGAGGATGGATTTTTTTAGTTCATCATAGTCATTACTACTTTGCTCAGGAAGAGAAGTGAAAACTGATCGAGCCTTACCGGTTAATACCGTTTGAATTAGCATACTCCAGTGTTCCTTGGGCCATGACAAATTTACTGCTATCTTCTGGAACTGTAAGAAAAACAATTCGGGATCGTTTTCATCAAAAGCAGGCACTAATTTAGAGAACTTGGAAATATCAAAATGACTCTCTAGCCGAATCTTTTTCCAGTTAAGGCTCTCTGCTTCCCTGCTTCTTCCATCCGAAGTTCTAACATCCTACATTTGTGTTCCATCTCTATTTTTCTAAGAGTGATCAAATCTGATAACGAATCATCACAAAGAAGATATGTTTCACTGTCCAGAATATTCTGGGAAACAAGGAAGTTAATAACAGTTCTCTTCACTTCTGACTTGGTACTTGAATATTTGAATGGGATTTTAAAATGTGTAGCAAGATATATCCAGTCTGAATTTTTAATGATCTATGGACGGCTCAATTACGAATTCAGAAACATTAAAATCAGCCATTTTGGACACAAGTAAATATTATTAAAACAGAAATATAACAAAAGATGGAATCTGACTAAAGTGAAAAATCAACCTCACAATAATTCCTAAGAATGTTCATATCCCGGTCAGGCCCCCCATTTGTTACGGGTAAAGTTAAGTTTGGGGGTAAGTTCCACCCACAACAACTTAGTCAGACTGGATAATATGTAAACACATGTAGAAGCTTTGGTTTTTTCTTTAAAAGAGGTCTTATTTACAGTATGTTCAGAAATTAACCAATAACTCAATACCCTTTCAATAACTACTAGTGGAAGATATAATAATAACAAACACATATCACCAAGACTAACACAAAAACATAGCATATAATATAATTGAATATAATAGGAAATACTTAACAGCACAGAGGAATCCCAAAATATACCGGTTACCAAGTCACGGCTCACTAAAAGTCACAGCTCACTAAAAGTCACATGGACAACACAGGGAGAAGGCACTTACAGTTTGACTGACTCAGGTGCTTGCTTGCTTGTTGGATTTCTTGGCTATCAACCAGAGGCATATAGCTAAAGGTCATTAAGCCATTGGATCCATTTTATTATATCAATCTATATAAGGTCATAAAGTTTTGTCTCCCTCAGAAAACTCATTAGTTTGTTTATAGCATTCTTGTCATCTGACAGAATATTTTCTATGGTGAAAGCCATTTTTTTAACTTGAAAATATTGTTTAATTTTTCTTCTCTGGTTGTTATATTTATTACAAAAAATTAATAAATGACTGATGGACATTACTGCTGTGCATGATGGGCACATGAGGGGGAAATTTCTGTTTACATAGGCCTCTAGGTGAGTTACCCATATGGCGTTGACCCGAAGACGAGCCAACACCACTTCGTCCCTGCGACTACGCCATGATGACGTAGCCCAGGGTTCAATAACTTTTTTTACTTTATTGTTGATGTTTAATCTGGTCCACTGCCTTTGCCACAGGAGATGAATTCGAGACTTAATGAGGGAAACAAAACACCTGAGATCCGTACGGACTATGCTAATGTCCAGATCAACAGTTGACCCGGCTATTATATCAGCCTGTTCATTGCCATAGATACCATAATGTGAAGGTACCCATATTAGCTTGATTGATTTATTGGCACAAAACAGCTTACTAATGATATTACCCTGTATTTCGTTGTTAGTTGTATTTAAGGATTTAATAGCTTGAAGTGAACTTAATGAATCTGTAAAAATAACTATCCTATGGTGGGTCGTCGATAGGGCAAAATCCAAAGCTTTATTAATAGCAAAATGTTCTGCAATAAAAATAGATGTATGAATCGGCAGTCTGAATCTTAACTGACATTCAGTCGACCATACACCTGCACCCACACATTCATCCGTCTTGGAGCCGTCGGTATACAGATGGAAATATGAAAGATGTTGAACAAATATCTCACGAAACCTCTGGTGTACCTCCACCTCCGGCACCCGGGATTTAACCCCTGGCAGCCAGGAATCCACAAGAGTGAAGGGGGGTGTTACCCAGGGTGCAATATTTACTAAAACCAGGGAATCGATTGTTGATAATTCTATACCGACACACTCTACGAGGTCGTGGAGTCCTGCTCTGAGGGATCTCACGCCAGTGCCCTTCGGGGCCGTGCGACGCCCAGGCGGATAACTCGGCCCTTCCGGGGGCCTATCGTCATGGCCCCCCGGCTGCAAATGCCTCACCAAGGCATTACCGGGAGGATGACTCGGCTCCCCGGGTACCTGAACTTGGGGCCTGGTCCCCATTGGCTTCACGCCAGTGCCCCCTGGGGCGCAGGGGTTTCCAGACGGACGACTCGGTCCCTCTGCCAGGGGCCTAGCGCCATGGCCCCCTGGGTGCTGTTGCCGTAGCAAGGCATTCCCGGGAAGATGACTCGGCACCCTGGATTTCTTAGCACAGTATACTAATAGTAGTTGATCTCGTCTCAATCGGAGGGGAGGCACTTGTGACTCCACCTCTAGACGCTCGATTCGAGTGCAACGTAGGGCTCCAAGACACACACGCAAACATGCATTCTGCACAACATCCAAACCTTTCAACACAGACTCAGATGCCGAACCATACACTATTGACCCATAATCTACTCTAGATCTAATCAGGGATTTATATAGCATTAGCAATGACTTCCTATCTGCTCCCCATTGAGTACCAGAAATGCACTTCAGCAAATTGAGTGATTTTAAACATTTAATTTTTAACTGACTGACATGGACTCGCCATGTCAGTCGACTGTCAAAATGCAGTCCAAGAAATTTAGTAGAATTTTGAATAGGTAGGGGGTTGTCACCCATAGTCAGCCTGACGTCTGGCTTCTTCCTATGAGTGAAAATAACCCCTACACTCTTTCTTACTGAAAACTTAAAACCCCACTGGAGGCCCCAATTGTGAATCAAATCCAGTGCCAATTGGATCCGAGTTGCCGAAAACTCTGCATTACAGCTGGAGTGCCATATCGCACAGTCGTCGGCGTACAGTGATTATTTAAGATTTCGAGGAGGAGCTCGTAGAATGTCATTGATCATACATAGAAATAAGGTCGGAGACAAAACACTCCCCTGGGGGACCCCATTTGCCTGGACAAATATGTCCGAGAAAGTGACTGTGTCCGAAAAAAGCTTGACAGAGAAAGTTCTGTCAGAAATGAAATTCTTAACAAAAAAGGGCAGGTTACCGCGTAATCTCATCGCATATAGTTTCCTGAGGAGGCCATGTCGCCAAGTCATGTCGTAGGCTTTTTCAATGTCTAAAAATACTGCAATCAAAAATTGTTTTTTGGCAAACGCCTCTTGAATTTGAACTTCCAGGTTCACTAGCTGATCGAGCGTCTGGCGACCTTTACGGAAGCCACACTGCTCGTCAACCAGCAAATTCCTGGAATTTATAAAATGCAATAGCCTACGATTAACAATTCGTTCCATGACGTTGCATAAGCAACTTGTGAGCGCAATAGGGCGATACGATGAAGTCGATCTGGGGTCTCCCCCTCCTTTCGGTATGGGAATGACATGTGCAAAGTGCCACGAGTTTGGAAAGGTGTGACCCCTCCAAATCTCGTTAAACACCTGCAACATCTTGATCATGGAATCATGATCAAGATGCTTTATCATCTCATACCGAATCTCATCGGGTCCTGGGGATGTCCCACTACAGGCTCCTAGGGCTTGGACAAGCTCTTGCATTGTTAGATCACTGTTGCAATCTAATTCATCTCCTGTGGCAAAGTCAATATGCTGCAGCTCTGATGCTTCCTTGATGGGCAGGAAAGCTGGATGGTAATTTTCAGAGCTGCTAGCAAAAGAGAACTGCCTGGCGAGGGCGTTAGCAATGTCTCTAGGTTCGTCATAATTGATGTTATTAAAAGAGATGTTGGTAATTTTATTTGATATTTTTTTCTTATTTAATTTTCTTACAGTGGACCAGACTTGGGAAATTGATGTTTCACTGTTAATACTAGAGACAAAGCATCGCCAGGAGTCTCGTTTGGCTTGACTGATGGTTCGACGAGCCCTAGCTCTCGCAAGTTTATACTTTCGAAAGTTCTCATCACTAATGCGATTTTTGAAAAGCCTGTAGGCTCTATTCCTCTCACACAGTACCCTGCGGCAATCTGGCGACCACTATGGAACTCTATGCTTTGCGCTATCTACCGAAGTCTTAGGAATTGTTGCCATTGCAGCTTTGAGGATATTATCTTGAATATTATTTACTTTATCATCAATGGTTTCTCCAACAATTTCAATATTGACACCCTTTGTGAAGGACACCCAGTCTGCTATTTTTACGTTAAATTTAGGTGCTGAAGGCTCTTTAATAGTGTCGCTTTTAAATTTAATCACAATAGGAAAATGGTCGCTTCCCAATGAGTCATCAATGGGTAGCCACTGGCAAGAGGCTGCAATTGATGGGGAGACCAGAGATAGGTCAAGGACGCTAAAATTACCAGCATTATCATCAACTCTCGTCGGACTACCGTCGTTCAGAAGAACCAAATTGGAATCACTGATTAGCCCAGCCATCTGTTCCCCCTTTCTGTCATCCTGCAGGGAACCCCATAACGTATGATGAGCATTAAAATCTCCTACAATTAATTTTCTACAGGGCAGACTGTCCTGTAGATCAAAAACATCATCATAAGTTACTGTATCAGGAGGACAGTAGACAGAACAGATAGTCAGGTAGTTGCCACCGAATTTTACTCTGCAAGCGACACTTTCCAGAGGAAAATTACAGGGCACATCAGTGAAAGGGAGGTTATGGCGGATGTAGATTGCCACTCCACCTCCACCCCTCCCCCCACGGTCCCTCCTAATTAACCTGTAGTTCCGAAGCTGAACAACCTCGTCTTCGACTTGGTCGCTCAGATGAGTTTCCTGAAGGGCAATAATATCGGCAGCGTAAGAACAAGCCAAAAGTTTGAGTTCATTTAATCTAGCTCTAAGACTTCGACAGTTCCATTGGAGTATGGTTAGCGCGAAGATTATCGCTGTTTATGGGGTTTCTTGGAGCCTTGTTCGTCTGGCCGAACCTTTTTGTGCTGGGAGGGAAGACCCTCTTCCTCTCCCCTGCACTTCCCGGGGACCTCCCGCGGGCAGGTTTCGCGACGGTAGTCTCCATCGCCTGTTCCTCTCCATGAGGTACAGAGCCAGTCCTCGAACGACTCCCGGATGTAGGCTTCATGGGAGTCTCCTGAGCGAGAACATGAGATTTAAAAGCTGATACGGTATCATCAGCTTTGTGGTGCTTCTTTTGCTGGGTTGATTCAACAACTTCTAATTTCTTTGTCAAACTTTCTACTAGCAGCGTTAATTTGTTTACAGTATCCTTTAAGTCTTTAATTTCATTATCCTTAGCTTGGATAGCCACGTTAACATCTGTTGTAGTTTCAGGAGCAGTGGTGCCAGTCATAGCTGCAGCATAGGAAACTGTGGGAGTTTGGTTTGCCACCTCCACCTTCCTCTTTGCCTCACCATAACTAACATCATGAGCCCTCATGTATGCCATTGCTTCAGTCTCCACTTTAAGGCTCCTGCAGTCACCTGCACTTGCCTGGTGGGGGCCGCCACAATTAGCACACCTGAAGACTGTCTCTGAACACAACTCAGTCTCGTGACTACCTGCACATTTACCACAAGTGAATGAATCTTTATTGAAGCACCTCAATGCTGTGTGTCCGAATTTCTGGCAACGGAAACAACGCATCGGTTTCTGAATGTATGGTCTAACGTGAACAATTTCGTATCCAATCTTTACCGTTTCCGGAATCTGGGCTGAATCAAAAGTCATGAAACATAAGCCAAATTTATCTCTCTTGTTCTCTTTCATCCTGGTCATACTTTGAACATCAACAACGCCTTGGTCCTTCATTCCTTCCAAAATGTCTTCCTCATTCAGAGCGGCCAAATCCCTATGGAAAATGACGCCCTTACAGGTATTTGGCCCCACTGGAATGGTGGCTTTCAAATTCAAGTTATGAATTTGCGTCAGTTTAAGGAGATCCTTAACCTGGGATGCCTTCAGTACTTTCACCAGGAGACTACCATCACGCAACTTGTTAGCAGCAGCAAGACTGCCACCCACTTGACCATCAAGGACCTTTTTGACGATAAAGGGGTTAAAATTCTTGAGAGACTGACCCTCATCTACACATCTAATATTTACATAGCGAGCATTCATAAGAGGAATTTTAACATCAAGTTGTCGTTGTCTGTCTGCCGTAGGGGTTCCGTTATTGTCAGCCATTGTCCTAGTTTGGTCCTTGGTCGTTAACCTCCCCCCTTGAGGAGGAGGGAGGCTAGTCGGGGAGTCATCCATCCGGGGCATCGGACTACGTCCGACCCCTCTCCTAGCACACTCACCTACCTCCCTTAACTATTGTATCAACCCCAAGAAAATGGACAATAATTTAGGGAATAAAAGTTACCTTTACTCGCCCCCCGCTAGTGGTAGCCTGGCGGCGTTCTCCAGTACCAGCTAGGGTATCGAAGTTTGTGCGGAAGGAACTTCCCCACCACCGAACCTGCCTAATGCGAGGGGTGGTGTAGTAGGAACCCATCTCCCAAGCGAATACCGTTGCTCAGCCAAGAGACAACCGTAGGCCCAGGAGGTCGCACGGAAAATATAGAAGAAAAAGTAGTTTAAGAAAAAGAGGTGCCCAAATGACGCACCAGACTACTGGGCCACGGCCTTCTTAGTATTAAGAAGGCCGAGACTGGGCCCCCCTACCACAGGGTTTCCCCTGAGGCAGTGAGTGCTGCGGGTCTGGTGTGGAGAACAACTAACTACTAGCTACCATAAACTACTGGTTGTCCTCCAGCAAAAATCAAATCACTGAAGGTGTACACAGCAGTGCAGCAAAACGCTGCAAATTAACTTTACTTTTTACTTTAAACCAGGCAAAGAGGCAACAGAGTACTGCTGGTAAGAGGCCTCGGTACACCAAGGTAGCTCCACGGACAGTACTGTATTCTGTTGTCGCTATGCACAACGAGGACGAGGTCTTGACTGCACAAAGTCTGGAGGCATAATGGACTCAGGTGCTTGTTGGATTTCTTGGCTATCGACCAGAGGCATATAGCCAAAGATCATTAAGCCATTGGATCCATTTTATTATATCAATCTATATAAGGTCATAAAGTTTTGTCTCCCTCAGAAAACTCAGCAGTTTGTTTATAATATTCTTATCATCTGATAGAATATTTTCGATGGTGAAAGCAATATTTTTACGTTGGAAATAATGTTTAATTTTAGTTCGCTGGTTTTCATAATCATTACAAAAAATTAATAAATGACTAACAGACATTACTGTTGTGCATGCTGGGCACATGGGGGGAAAATTTCTATTGACATAGGGTTCGAGATGTGTTAGCCATGTGGCGTTTACCCTAAGACGGGCCAACACCACCTCGTCCCTGCGACTACGCCATGATGACGTAGCCCAGGGTTCAATAAGTGTTCTTACTTTATTTCTGATGTCTAATCCGGTCCACTGCCTTTGCCACAGGAGATGAATTCGAGACTTAATGAGGGAAACAAAACACCTGAGATCCGTACGGACTATGCTAATGTCCAGATCAACAGTTGACCCGGCTAGTATATCAGCCTGTTCATTGCCATAGATACCATAATGTGAAGGTACCCATATTAGCTTGATTGATTTATTGGCACAAAACAGCTTACTGTATTTCGTTGTTAGTTGTATTTAAGGATTTAATAGCTTGAAGTGAAGTTAATGAATCAGTAAAAATAACTATCTTATCGTGGGTCGTCGATAGGGCAAAATCCAAAGCTTTATTAATAGCAAATAGTTCTGCAATAAAAATAGATGTATGAATCGGCAGTCTGAATCTTAACTGACATTCAGTCGACCATACACCTGCACCCACACATTCATCCGTCTTGGAGCCGTCGGTATACAGATGGAAATATGAAAGATGTTGAACAATTATCTCACGAAACCTCTGGTGTACCTCCACCTCCGGCACCCGGGATTTAACCCCTGGTAGCCAGGAATCCACAATAGTGAAGGGGGGTGTTACCCAGGGTGCAATATTTACTAAAACCAGGGAATCGATTGTTGATAATTCTATACCGACACACTCTACGAGGTCGTGGAGTCTTGCTCTGAGGGACCTCACGCCAGTGCCCTTCGGGGCCGTGCGACGCCCAGGCGGATAACTCGGCCCTTCCGGGGGCCTATCGCCATGGCCCCCCGGCTGCAAATGCCTCACCAAGGCATTACCGGGAGGATGACTCGGCTCCCCGGGACTCAGGTGATCTTGCCACTCTCCTTTTATACCAACATATGAACTTTAGAATGGAGTTGAGCCGTGTCATGGAACCGAATATGAACTACACTAATACATAAATGGTACATATATAACACAAACAAGAACCCGAACTAGTGAAGGGTGCTTTATCACAATGGGAATGACCACAAACTTTTCTCAGCCAATCATGCAGCCCTTGTTAGCATGGACGACTGGTCTGCCATTCTGTGGCTACAGCAGACGACATGATTTGAGGAGTTTCAAGCTTCACTAACTGTACAAGAAGACAAATAAAGCTGCATTGGCCAAAAAGCTACAAAAGAAAATCTGTCTGGCAGAATCTGTGCCAGGGAAAGCTGCGTATCTTATTTATGATATGGCCCTCATCCAGAATATGAGAGGCACCCAATAAACCTTTGCTGAAGATTCTGACCATGCTCTTGCCATTGTGATGGCAGAAGGTGATGATTCTTCACGCACTGAATTGTCTTCGATGTGTACCAAGAGCACTCCAAATCTGATGAAAAAGTTCAGCGAAGTAAATCTGAAACTACCAAGTTCAAGAACATCTCACCAGGCCATACCATCAAACAATGGAGTAAGTTCCTTGCCAGTTCTAGAAATAAGGAAAATCTAGTCAAGGTAATCATAGATGAGAGGACACTTCTAAAACACCAGAGACGGTTTGTTGGAAGAGTCATGTAGGTCACTTGTGGGGAAATCAATTATTAGCTGACTGAGCATGGTTCCATGGTAGAGGATGGATTAAAGTCAGCTCAGAAAAGCACGAACACGAATTCTTCATGCTGCCCATACAGCCTCACATGGCTATACAACAATGAAGGTTGTATCAGATGACACAAACGTTCTAGCTTTATGTGTGTGGCAATTTCTAGTGATATACCAAGCAGCATCTATTTGAAAATTTGGAACAAAAAACAGATAAAGTACAGTTGACTCCATTTCCACGTTTACCACTTAGCGTCGCCAATGTTGAGCCACAAAGAAATTTGAATTCCGAACCCCTTGTGATCATGAGTTCGGGAAAGCGACTCTGATACATTGTGGGTGCAGAAAATCATCTCTGTTTCACGAACACTGTTCCCTCTGACACTGGTTATTGGTTCACTAACCCTGGCATCCGAAAAGTTGGTTAATCTCGGATGACTTTATCTGGGTCACACTACATGGAATTAATTTGCATACAAAATACCACGTCATGTCTTTTCAGGTCTTGCTTTCATAATATTGAATTGGTCTTCTAGGAATCTCGTAGAATGATGATGAAGGTAGTGAGAAGGAGAGAGAGGTAGCAAAGTGGAGGAATAATGTGAAGGAGTGAGTGAGGACATGTTGGGGGAGAAGTGATTATTGGGTAGTTAGGATCCTCCACTACAAAACTTTCTTCTCTGGTAACTAGTAACACAAAGTAATTAATCAGAAAATAACTTGACAGCTACCGAGTAATGAAATTGGCTTAACTGGTAATAATATTTTACAATACTAAGTAAAGGTAGCAAGCATGCTTGGTGTGGTGGAAGGTTTGATTTTAACTATTTTAAATTAAGATATTTTCAAAATTTGGATGCTCCTGCGGACTCTAGCCATTCCCATTAAATTCGTCAATTTTCCTTTTCTTTTTCTCCATGAAGGTTATAATAGACGAGTCTCTGATTTTGTTCAGGGGTCATGTATCATTTATACTTGTAAGTTTAGTAGTTTACACGCTATAAGTCGCCAAAATTTTCTTACGCTGTGCAAAATACAATATGCCTGATGGTTTCAGATATCCCGCAGAAGTGGTTAGTGCAGCGATATTCTCATTAATCTAAATAACATCCTCCTTACCCAGAGAAGCCTCAATTTTCACTGCAGTATTTACTGCAATCATAATGGTAATTGATTAGACAAATACAGAGAAATATGTTAGAATCTCGCCCACATAGTATATTTGGTAATGAAAAAGCAGATGATACAATGAAACATATTTGTAATAAATGTAAGGAGTTTTATAAAAGAAAAAATATATATATTTAAAACTTGTAAAGAAATTTTATCAGAATCGCCTAAGGCAATATATTATGTTTTTTACATGATATGTTTCAAATGAGATTTAAATTTCATATTTTTTTCAATGCGACTCAGAAAGAGACGAAGAAGCGACTCGGTGAGTTTGATGAAATTCATAGAAAATACACAGTTTGATTATAGTCCAGACTGGAGAGTGGTAGTGAACACACGTGTGTGTATAGTGACCTGTGTACGCTTATGCCCTTGTTGTTTGGAAGGAAGGATCGTCGCAGCTCCAGAGAAATAAACGAACGTTGAGTAGAAATTATAATTTTGTAATTTTATCCCTTTATCCAGTTATTTAAGTAACGTAATATCTCTGTTAATATTGAGTAATTATTTGGCTAGCACTGTATTAGTAATCTACTATTTAGTTTGCTTTCGATCTGTTGTTGTTGTGTTTCTAGTTAGTCTATGTGGCATACCTAGCCCTACCTTCCCTTAATTCCTTAATTGATCTACCTGCTCTAATCCCACCCTTTCTGGTCATTTTCTAAAATTCCCAAGGGAGAACACAGCCCAACCGCTTCGTGTCCACGTGCTTGTGTCTATATAGTATTTTTGTGTCTACGTATTTGTGTTTATTTTGTGTTTATTTTGTGTCTATATAATTGTGTTTATTTTGTGTCTATATATTTGTGTTTATTTTGTGTCTATATAATTGTGTTTATTTTGTGTCTATATATTTGTGTTTATTTTGTGTCTATATAATTGTATTTATTTTGTGTCTATATATTTGTGTTTAATATTATCTAGCTTCGTATTCTACTATTTAGTTTGCTTTCGTTGTGTTGTTGTTTCTCTAACAGTTTTCTAATCCCAACCTTTCTGATCATTTTCTAAAATTCACAAGGCAGAACATATTTCCGTGTTTCTTTATCCCACTCTCCGCCTCCTTCCACCTACTCCCCTACTCATTCCCCCTCCTCCTCCCCCTCCATTCCCTCCCGCATCTCCCCCTCCTCCTCTTCCTCCTACCTTACCGCCTACCTGCCTCCTTTCCCCCACTCCTCCACCTCCTCCTCCTCCTCCTCCTCCACCTCTTCTCTTCTTCCTCCTGTTGCCTGTACTTCCTTTGTATTCCTCCTCCTGCTCTCTTACTCCTCTTCCTCCATTTCCTCCTCCTCCTCTTCTTCATCCATCGCCTCCTTTTCCTCTTCCTCCTTTTCCACACCATGCCTTCCACACTGAAAAGGTGCGAGAGTTGTAATGACAGTTACGCCGCCAATCATTTCCGAGCGTCTTCAACTTGTATTTTGTGCCAGCTGCAGCTGAAGCAGGAGGAATCAGACAGACGCCATGACGAGACAAGCAAGATGTACGACGACCTGGCGCAGAAGTTTTCAAACCTTCAGGACTTCGTCGCCTCTAACGTGGGATGTGCTCCAGAAGAAGCCCTGACCTACGCCACCGTTGCTGCAGCACCCCACCCCGCCACATAACACCCCTTCTCTCCATCCCTAACCCGGAGACAGAACCCTTCACTTCAGTCAGAAATGGTGCCACCCCTACTAATAAATCCATCTTGCCTATCACTACCTACAATAGATTCGCCGTTCTAGCAGAAGAAGTGGAGGCACATGAGACGAGACTCATCGGCGACTCAAACGTGAGAGGCCAGCTGGAAGAGATCTGCGGCAGGGCGCGAGTTACACGGAAGCGTCTGTGTATGCCAGGTGGACGACTGGATGACATCACGGCAGCCTGTGAGGAGGCAACCGCGAACACAAATAACAATACCCTTTTCATTTTACACGCTGGCACATCCGACGTTCAGCACACCGGTTCCGAAGAGCTGATGGAAAAGTACAAGAAGATGATCCAGGCGTTCAAGACAAAAACCCAAACTAGTCATCATTTCAGGCGTTCTCCCCAGGATCTATGCGACAGGCGCCTTCTATGACAAAGCCTTCAGCACAAATAATCGACTAAAAAATCTCCGCTCCCAAGAAGGTGTCGACTTCATCAGCATGTGGGACGACTTTTACGACAAGGCTGACCTGTTCTTGGAAGACGGACTACACTTAAACGACATCGGCTCCGCACGCTTTGGCAGGCTTCTAAATAACAAAGTACTTCTCTTCAGGCAAAAAAACGAAACACGACCCCCTGCAGACGTGTCGTCGTGAGTGACTCTCCCTGCAGTAAACGAAATGTCATTAGTTGTTGCATAATCAATGCGCGCAGTATACGAAATAAATTCGTTGATCTCGAAGCCCTCACAGCGTCGGACGAATATCACATTTTAGGCATTACTGAAACATGGCTAGATACGGGAAACAGAAACTTTTTAGCAGAATACAACTTACCCGGTTACTCTATGTTTAGCTGTGAAAGAAAAAATAGAATAGGTGGAGGAGTTCTTCTCTACGTAAAAGCCAGTCTCCAGCCAACCTTTACTGACAAGAGAAAAATAAACAATGTGGACACAGTATTTCTGCATTTAACTATTCGTTCAAGAAAAATAATTATCGGACTTGTCTTTAGACCTCCAGCCCAAAGCGCTACCACCGATAAAGATTTATATGACCAGATAACTGAGATAAGCGATTCAAGCAAAAGTGTCATATTCGGAGATTTCATCTTACCCGTAAATTCATGGGGAAACCCTATATCGTCCCACTCTGGTCAAGATTTATACATCAACTTGCTAGATAGCGCCCTAAGTCAACATGTTAACAAACCAACTAGAGGTGATAATATATTAGATCTTACATTTTCAACAAACGAAACGCTAATAAGTAACGTCATTGTTGGCCCAGAGTTCAGCACGAGCGATTATAAAATAGTTAAGTTTGACAGAGGTCTCAAGATATACGATGAAAACATTAGTGAAGAAATTGTTTACGTGTACAGTAAAGGTAACTACGAAAGACTTAATAATATTCCTTCAGAAACAGACTGGAGCCAATCATCGCAAGAAACCGACATAAATGACTCATGGAATAAATTCACTCACACCTTAAACAGTGCAGTTAGGTCGTGTATGCCAGTTTGCAAAAGGCGTCCAGGTAACAATATTAAACCAAAATGGTGGAACAATCAAATAAAAACATGCCTATCGCATAAAATCTGTGCATACCGTAAATACCAAAAAACTCAACTTGAAAATGATAAGATATTAATTCAAAAACTTCGGCGCGAAATCTAATAAACTTATTAAACAAAGTAAAAAAAATTGTGAGGTGCTTATCGTCAGTAAGATTAAATCGAACCCTAAGGAATTCTATAGCTACGTTCGCCGTAAAAAAGTCCAAACTAGTAATATCGGTCCACTTCGCTTAGACAATGGTGAACATGTCAACAACGAGGTCGATATGGCCGAAACATTAAGTGAATATTTTGCCTCAGACACAAATTAATTGGTTTCATTGGCAGAACCTTCGGGGAGGCGTGGCTGAGTGGATAGAGAGACGGACTGCGAATGGCAAGGGCCCTGGTTCGAGTCGACACGTCAAGAAAATACCCCCTACATCGTCGTCACCTCACAACATAGAAGATGTCCGACCATATTCCAAGATGCTGTGAGTGATGGTGTAGCTGCTCTCTCCTGATAGTGACGTGTATAAATAAGGTGTCGTCATCTAGTGGGGCAGAAGAGAAGCAACGGTACCAACATCACCACGAAGCTCCACTGTCTCATCTGGTGCGCCACCCAATAATCTCGGGGCCTAGGCAAGAGTCACGGGCTACTGACAGCCTACAGTCCCGAGGTTGAGGTATAGAAAAAAAAAAAAAAAAAAAAAAGTTCAAATCTGACAAAGTCATCCTGAAACTGTTCAATTCCCTCGTGCGTCCGCATCTCGAATTTTGCGTTCAGTTTTGGTCACCTTATTACAGGAAAAACATTATAAAGCTAGAGAGAGTACAAAGGCGAGCTACAAAAATGATTCCGCGACTGCGAAACAAGCCATACTAGGAGCGACTGAAGGAGCTCAATCTATTCAGTTTAGAAAAACATAGACTACGGGGAGACCTAATAGAAGTTTTTAAAATGATTCGTTGTTTCGACAATGTCAATATAAGCGATTACGTAATTGTTGATCGGGAAAGAACCACAAGAAATAATTCAGATCGGAAGAATCAAAACACTTTTTCTTCAACAGAATAATTAATATATGGAACTCTCTCTCAGCACAAGTAGTCAATAGTAATACGATTGAAACTTTAAAAATTAAACTCGATAAATACTTGACGACAAAACCTAACCTAACTTATTACCCGCCTCGTTAAGTTTTTTTTTTTTTTATGTAGATAGATTATTGTTTTACTTTTCCACACTGTCCCACAAAATTTCCTGTGCATTTTTTTTCTACTGCTGCACAGGTGTTTCTTCCACCACTTTTTTCTGGCTGTAGTTTGCTGGAGGGAGAGGTGGGTGGGGAGGACCATCCACTTTTCTATCCTTTACCTCAGACACGTAGAAACCATAGACGTAGAGTAGTTACACAGGCTGCCTTGTGAGGTCCACCAGGGCTGTTGTTGCCTGTTCCTCCTCTGTATTCCTTTGTATATTTTGGGTAATCAGAGGAAAAGTAACACTTTATGAACTACAGTGTCTTGCTGACATGACGAAGCAAAAATGAAAATAAACGGAACCATGGTTAATTGAATGAACTGAAGAGCACTATTATTAACTCTTCTTTGATGGATGACTATTTTGTCTCGTATGAAGTTATCAAATGTGATATCAGTATGGCCAGTTTGAATATAATACCTGTGGTGACCACCAATTTTTTTTAAATATTTATACATTTGGAATGTAATTGTAGAGAATGAAATGGAGAGCTGTGAATTAGAATTAAAAATATTATCATTGTCGGGCGGAGTAAAGTTCTAAAATTTATACCTTGTTTTACCAAATCACGTACCAACAACACCCTATGATGCACTAAACATTACCATTGGCACATACCCATACCACATCATAATATATTAGTATCTTATATAAAATACCTTAGATTGAAGAAAACAATCTATATTGGCTGAAACTGGGATAAAAATACCTTGTATTTCTGGGAGTTATGTGGGTTAGAACCCGTCTACTGTATTCTATGTTAGAAATAGTCCTGGGGGTCACTCTTTTTAACACTATGTACTGTATTGCCCTACTCTGGATGAGTTCAGGCCAAATTAGCAATGGCAACTGACAGAGCCAATAAGATTTTTTCTTTTTACCAATATGTCGTAGCTGATTTTCTTAAGGAATATCCACTCCTTGCTCCCAGGAGGTAATGGCGTGTAAAACTATAGGTGACATAAGTTGTATTCTATTACTTATACCTTAACTCTAGTCCTTAATAAGTAACTATATTTTGTTACACTTTTAACGTTCTCGTACTTATTGTTAAAGGTTAAAGGTCCGCCAATGAGTGGCAGTCAATGGGACAGAGTGTAGCACACACTGTGTGTATGAAACACAACTATAGCACGCATCACAAGGATGATGAGTGGCCCAGAGACCTCTCCACCCACGTGAGACCCGAGTCAGCCTTGGCTATGGCTGCGTAAGCAGGAAGACCTCAGACAGCTGACTCAAACCCCCCACCCCTTGCTCACAGGGATGGTAACCTCTGGCATCAGTGAAAGATTTTTATCGTGTCCCGAGCAAGGATCGAACGCTGGGCCGCAGGATTGCAGTCGCAGACTCTAGCACTGTGCTACACTTTTTTTTATCTTTGCCATTTTTACATCTCTTAGGTACTGTATGCTGTACACTTCGAATCGTCTGGTATTGCTCATTTCGCCACTCATTGCACATATAGACGCGGAGTTCGAATGCAGAGTATGTGTGGTGCCTGCCATTCGTCTCTGGTCAGGGATAACGTATCACGAGTGTACTATATTTTACCACATATGTACAGACACAATCAAATAACCACCAATACTTTCCTTCCATCGTGTAAATAAATCAGTATCATATGAAAATATAATAATACAACACCTTACGTCAACTCAACCCCTTCAATTTATATAATGAGGTGCTGCAAAATAATACACGTCTTGTTCTTTATTACCAAGATAATTACTACGATGGACGGAAAGTGTCGGTAATTATATACTTGTGGTTGTACTGTACCTTATAAATTACAAAATTCCTATAAAAATAATGACATTTCCTTTATAATAGGCTCATTTATACCTTTATTTTAAAACTCATATGTTTCGTATAAACCTTTGCATTATTACATTAAAATTTTCTACAAGTTTATATAGTTGTCCGGGTGTTGGTCAGCCTGCTCTGGTATTTTTCTTTGTTTTATGCCGTTACAACAATAACCCCTTCAATTGCATTCTATTCGAGTGCGTATCACGGTCATTTCTTGTACTGTAGTAAATCAGTTAACCTACAAAAAATTTATTCTGATTCCTAAATCTGAACTGCATTAGTTTCATGGATAGAATCCTTGGAGATATGACACAGCCAATTCAATACGTGACTAACTGTTTGCACCTTTCTAATTATCCTTTTCTGTACAGTGCGCAGGTCACGCAATGCGTTTTCGCAACCCTTTCCGTCCAACCGGATTGAGAGAGCGAGCTAAGATTGTGTTGTTATGGGTGGAGGGGTGGTCGGTGAGAGCCATTGCCCAGCACACTGGCACCAGCGTCACGACTGTCTACAGGTGGATCAGGCGTTGGCAGAAGGAAGGCAATGTGAAAACGAGAAGCAAGAGTGGGAGACCACGTTCTTCATTCGGGAGTGGAGAAAGGGGAAATAGATTTAGTCACAGCAGCACATTTGATTTACAGACCACTGATTTTTCATGCCATTCCGAGGGCACTTAAGATGACTCTCTTTCACCTGCTTCTTTTAAGCGTTTCAGAAACCTTACAGGTTTCAATCATAAATATCAAATATCCTCATGGTCAGGATTCACCAGTGTCCCTGGTGTAATATTGAAGTGACGTTGCAATACTCTGTTAAACATTATAACAAAGAATCTAAATCTTCAAGATATAGTGGACTGAGAAACATTTCAAATCAAAACCAAATTATTACTTACAACATTCAATAAATAGTATAAGATTGACGAGGTTGAGGTCTGATTGTTTGAGGCTGTCTCCTGGAGGTGTGTGAAAAAGCCTGAAGCAGTTTCTGGTGACTGACA
>JAWQEG010000702.1:332500-352500 GCA_033782935.1 Petrolisthes cinctipes | reverse complement strand
CCTTTAAAGGGAGATTCTCTTGTTGGTGAATTGGAAGGTTTCTGTTGTTCCTCCACATTATGCCACCAAACAGATTATTTCCAACTTTAAAAAGTTGGTGCCATTTTCAAAAAACACCTCATATCCTCATATCATGAGATGGGCCATGTCTTGGCTATCATGACATGATATTGGGTTATTTCCTGGTCCACACGTTGGGGGACCTGTAGTAAGGATTAAAAAATCGGGTTGAGATTTCTCAAGTGTTTAATCTTTTTTGCTTCAAAGCGTGTATGAAGTAAATATTTTTGAAAATGTCACCAAGCTTTTTAAGCCATACTACACGTACCCCAATGCCTGAGCCAGGCTCATGACTGATGTCATGGTTGAATAGCCTGGACATGACATACATATGCATGACACCATGACATGGTCATGACATGTCACAGTAAAAAGTTTTAATAAAAGCAAACGTCTAACTGTTATAATGATCCTGACTGTATATCAATGAAAACACCTTCACTAACATAATAACTTATAAAGTTGCTCGCTAAACTATAAAATGTCTCCTTAGTTTTTATTCATATAGACATGTTTCCCGGGCAATGGTGGGCCTCCACTAGTTAATAATAAACACTTCTCGGTCCCTCACCCCAATGTGAAGGAAGGAAAGGCAAAGTGTTATACAGTCACACGCACAAACTGGGGGTGATTCTTTTACATTCACTCTGTTACAGTCGGCAAGGGGATTATTATTATTAAGGGGATTATTATGTGAGAGAGAGAGAGAGAGAGAGAAGAGAGAGAGAGAGAGAGAGAGAGAGAGAAGAGAGAGAAGAGAGAGAGAGAGTCTGACAGGCAGAGAGGTAATAAATTCTTCACACTACAGTGATTTATAATTAAGTGGATAATTCATTCATTTTGTACCACTCATTCCTCCTAACAATGCCAGGAAACACGTGAACACCCTACTACATACACACACACACACACACACACATTTATTCTCGCATAAATATACACACACACACACACACACATTTATTCTCGCATAAATATACACACACACACTATCTCTCTTATATATATATATATATACCAACACAAACAGTCAAACACTCTCTCTCTAATACACATGCACACAATTATTTTCGCGTAAATATACACACATATACTGAGGAACACACCACACACACACACACACAGAATACAGTCAAGGGTAAGTCAATAAATGAGTCCGTCTAGAATGAAGATGTGTGTGTCACTGTATAGGTGTACTTATAATGTTATTCTCTTTGTCTGCTTTGATAAATATGGGGGTGTGTGTGTGTGTGGGGTGGGGGGGAGGTGGGTGTGGTGTAGTACTCTTCTCTCGTGTGTGTGAGAGGAGGGAGAGGGGGGGAGGGAGGGGGAGATGGGAGAGTGCTTGTGTGTGTGTGTGTGGGAGAGAGGGGGAGGGAGAGAGAGAGAGAGAGAGAGAGAGAGAGAGAGAGAGAGAGAGAGAGAGAGAGAGTGTGTGTGTGTGTGTGTATGTGTGTGTGTGTGTGTGTGTGTGTGTGTGTGTCGTTAATCACTTCTTATTGTTAGCTATGTACGTACAGTATAATTGAGGAATTTCATTGATGTTTGGAACGGTACACACACACACACACACACACACACACACACACACACACACACACAGACCATATTTCTAGCTTTATATATTCGTCATCATTCTCAGGCAACTTGCAAAATGAACACTTGTCCCAAAGAGGAAATGACAAAGTATTTTAGCCACCCAACCTTTATACGCTAACCTAACCTAACCTAACCTCACCTTTACCTAACCTAACCTAACCTAACGTAATGTAAAAGAATGAATGCACACTACACTCAGGTGGTAAAGAAATTATACTATTGAACTGCAACCCGTGAGAGAGAGAGAGAGAGAGAGAGAGGAGAGAGAGAGAGAGAGAGAGAGAGAGAGAGAGAGAGAGGAGAGAGAGAGAATGTGTGTGTATTGTGATAAGAGAGTGAGTGTGTGTGTGTATGAGAGAAGAGAGAGAGAGAGAGAGAGAGAGAGAGAGAGAGAGAGAGAGAGAGAGAGAGAGAGAGTTAAAAATATAACAAACAAAAGTAAATGTTTATGACGACCGCTGCAATATTACCAAGAAATCAACGGCGGGAAATCCAAGTGAAAAGCGAAGGTTAATTATTGTTGTTTTCTGCAGGGGAGAGTTACCAATTACAAGTATTATCACCTTAGTACGGTACTGCCAGAATGGTGATGGGATGGGAGGACAGTCAATGTGTGTGTGTGTGTGTGTGTGTGTGTTTAATTATTATTTACCAAATATTCAACGGGGCATATTTCACGAAGGTATGAACGTGCTGTCTGCTGTAATCTTAGCCCATTTGAATTATTTAAGAATTTGATAGATAAATGAAAAATAGATTGATTGATACAGACAGATAGATAGATAGATAGAAAATAGATAGATAGATAAATTGAAAGATAGGTAGACAGTAAGATAGACAGATAAATTGAAAGACAGATAGATAGATAAATAGACAGATGGATTGATAGAAAAATAAGATAGATAGATAAATAGACAGAATTCAATTAAACTTTTGCAATTACAAACCAATTTACAAACCAATTTAAAACCAATGTACAAGCAATTTATAAACCAATTTACAAACCAATTTACAAAACCGATTTACAAACAATTTAAAACCAATGTACAAACCAATTTACAAAACCTTTTTACAAACCAATTTAAAGCCAATGTATTTACAAACCAATTTACAAAACTAATTTACAAACCAATTTAAAACCAATGTATTTACAAACCAATTTACAAACCAATTTACAAACCAATCTAAAAGCAATATATTTACAAACCAATTTACAAACCAATCTAAAACCAATGTATTTACAAACCAATTTACAAACCAATTTACAAACCAATCTAAAACCAATTTCAAACCAATTTAAAACCAATGTACAAATCAATTTACAAACCAATTTACAAAACCAATTTACAAATCAATTTAAAACCAATGTACAAACCAATTTACAAACCAATCTAAAACCAATGTATTTACAAACCAATTTACAAACCAATTTACAAACCAATGTATTTACAAACCAATTTACAAACACTGGTATAGGAAGAAATGTCGGCCAGTCAATTTTGCGTCTGACTGTATATATGTATGTGTGTGTGTGTGTGTGTGTACCTAACCTAACCTAACCTAACCTAACCTAACCTAACCTTCCATCTTCTGTCAAGGGAGGATAGAGACGCTAGTTAAGGGGGTGCTAGAATAGGGGGACAGGCTTGGGTGGGGGGGGATTAGGGGGGTGCGGGGGTTTTTGGGGGGTGCTGGAGTAGGAGGACAGGCTTGGGGGGGTTAGGGAATTGCGGGAATATGGGACAGGCTTTCTACCCACCCCAAGCCTGTCCCCCTATTCCCCCGCACCCCCCAAAAAAACCCCGCACCCCCCTGTCCCCAACTCTCGCACCCCCTTAATTAATTAAATGGATAATAGTTCTCTTTTGTTACATTGGAGTGCCTTGATTCCTCCAAAGTATGCCAGGAAACAACAGGACCAAGTTTACAAAAAAAAAAAAAATAATAATAATAATAATAATAATAATAATAATAATGGTGTTGTGTCGCTTGAATAAAAATAATTTGGAGGATTCAGTTGCTCCAGATTTACCACACAAAACTTCCCCCCTTGAATGGTGGGCAATTATATAGTTCTATGAAATAACTGAACTGTATTATGTGTGTGTGTGTGTGTGTGTGTGTGTTCAATAATCAGGTGTTGCTGCTCTTGCTCACGTACACACACACCACACACACACACACACATTTGACAACAATATTCCTGCTGGTAGTCACGTACACACACACACACACACACACACACGTGTACACACACACACACACACACACACACACATATATATGACAACAGTATTCCTTCATTTGTTTTTGTTTCTCTCTCTCCTCTCTCTCTCTCATCTCTC
The DNA here is from genome assembly GCA_033782935.1 of Petrolisthes cinctipes. Classification (NCBI taxonomy): domain Eukaryota; kingdom Metazoa; phylum Arthropoda; class Malacostraca; order Decapoda; family Porcellanidae; genus Petrolisthes; species Petrolisthes cinctipes. The sequence goes on along the minus strand of JAWQEG010000702.1, from coordinate 348,496 downwards.
TCCTCTCTCTCTCTCTCTCTCTCTCTCTCTCTCTCTCTCTCTCTCTCTCTCTCTCTCTCTCTCATTTGTCAACAGTATTCCTGCCTTTGCTCTCACACACACACACACACACACTCTCTCTCTCTACCTCCCTCTCTCTCTCTCTCTCTCTCTCTCTCTCACACACACACACACACACTCTTTCTCTCTCTCTCTCACACACACACACTACTCTCTCTCTCCCTCTCTCTCTCTCTACCTCCCTCTCTCTCTCCACACACACACACACACACACACACACTCTCTCTCTCCTCTCCCTCCCTCTCTCCACCTCACCCTCTCTCTCTCTCACACACACACACACAAAGACAAGAGAGACACAGAGTCATTTCCCATACTGTAGTAATGGGAGGAGTGAGAATGTTTTACGAGGCTGAAAACAATTTATACGATACCTGGGTGAAAACAGAGAGAGAGAATAGTTTTGAGTTTTTGCTTTTTATTATTATTTTTATTTTATTTATAGATTTATTTATTTATTTATTGTTATCATTTTCATTACTATTATTATTATTATTATTACTATCATTATTATTATTACTATCATCATTATTATTACTATTATCATTACTATCATTATTATCATTAATAATATCAATATCATTACTATCATCATTATTATTACTATCATCATTATTATTACTATCATCATTATTATTACTATCATCATTATTATTACTATCATCATTATCATTACTATCATCATTATTATTACTATCATCATTATCATTACTATCATCATTATTATTACTATCATCATTATTATTACTATTATCATTATTATTACTATCATCATTATTATTACTATCATCATTGTCATTACTATCATCATTATTATTACTATTATCATTATCATTACTATCATCATTATTATTACTATCATCATTATCATCACTATCATCATCATCATTATTACTATCATTACCAATCATCATCATCATTATTATTATTATTATTATTATCATTGAGTGGAGCTACGAGATGTGTGTGTGTGTGTGTGTGTGTGTGTGTGTGGTGTGTGTGTGTGTGTGTGTGTGGAATATAGTGGAGTTTCTGCTATAATATGCTGTCAGGATTTGATATAGGGCAATATTATTTTATGTGTATTATTTTATTTGAGGTGTGGGTGGGTGTAGCCAGGATACTAAGTCTTATTAATTAATGAATAGTTAGAACCATAATAACAACATCATCATCATATGAACAGAAAGAAATATCATATCACATCACATCACATCACATCACCACGAAAAATAAACAACAACAACAACAACAACAACAACAATAACAACAATAACATTAACAACAAGACAATTTGCGTGACTAAAATGCCAAAAAAATATATACCCTAATAATAATAATTAATAATAATAATAATAATAATAATAATAATAATAATAATAATTGTAATAATATTGTAATAATAGAAATAAAAATAAAAAATAAAAATAATAATAATAATATAAATAAACAAATTAATAAATAAATATGAATTGAAATAAATATTCAGCCAGCTAGCGTGTCTCAGTGTTGTTCTGTGTGTGTGTGTGTGTGTGTGTATGAATGTGTGTGTGTATGTGTGTGTATGTGTGTGTGGGTACCTGTTGTGTGTGTGTGTGTGTGTGTGTGTTGTGTGTGTGTGTGTGTATGAATGTGTATGTGTGTGTGTGTGTGTGTGTGTGTATGTGTGTGTGTGTGTGTGTGTGTATGAATGTGTATGTGTGTGTGTGTGTGTGTGTGTGTGTGTGTGTGTGTGTGTTGCATAATGTAGTATTGGTGGTTATCTTCCCGGAAAACAACAATAATATTACACACACACACACACACACACACACACACACACACAACACACACACACACACACACACACACACACACGCATCTGTTATCAATTTATTCTCCAGTTATTTAAATTCTTATATTCATATTTTCTCTCTCTCTCTCTCTCTCTCTCTCACACTCTCGATCTCTCTCTCTCTCTCTCTCTCTCTCTCTCTCTCTCTCTCTTCTCTCTCTCTCTCCTCTCTCTCTCTCTCTCTCTCTCATACATGGAATCACTATACTGTATCTATATATCCTTTCTCTCTCTCATATGCATCCACTATCTCTCTCTCTCTCTCTCTCTCTCTCTCTCTCTCTCATCTCTCTCTCTCTCTCTCATATGCATCCACTATCTCTCTCTCTCTCTCTCTCTCTCTCTCTCTCTCTCTCTCTCTCTCTCCTCTCTCTCTCTCTCTCTCTCTCTCTCTCTCTCATATGCATCCACTATCTCTCTCTCTCTCTCTCTCTCTCTCTCTCTCTCTCTCTCTCTCTCTCTCTCTCTCTCTCTCTCTCTCAGTCGTGTGTGTGTTTAATAATTCACACACACACCACAGGGATAATATTCTGTTTTTTTTATTCATGTTTATTATCACCCAATGTTTTTAATTCCTCTCTCTCTACAATTATCTATTTATTTTACTTCCCTTTCGTTCTCTTGTATCTTTATTTATCCTTTGTTATTTCTCTTATTATCGTTTATTCATATTTCTTGTATCATTTATTATAATCTATTCTTTATTATTTCTCTTGTTATTATCATTTATTTTAATCTATTTTTTTATTATTCCTCTTGTTTTTATTCATTTTTACTTAACATAATTTTTTATTTACTTTTAAGGACCCTGTGATCGTGTACGAAAATAATTGAAGGCTCCTGATTCCACCTGAGAGAGAGAGAGAGAGAGAGAGAGAGAGAGAGAGAGAGAGAGAGAGAGAGAGAGAGAGAGAGAGAGAGAGAGAGAGAGAGAGAGAGAGAGAGAGAGAGAGAGAGAGAGAGAGAGAGAGAGAGAGAGAGAGAGAGAGAGAGAGGAGAGAGAGAGAGTCCTTCCATATAGATAATATACATTCATACATACATACAGAGAAATACATACACATATTTTTAATACAGAAAGAAGCTTATACATACTGCACACATTACACACACTATACAAATACATACACAAATACTTATACATACACAGGCAAATACATACAGACTGACAAATACATACACACATATTTATACACACAGAATCTTATATATACATAGCCTACACTAACTCACACATACATACACAAAACACATGAATATACAAGCACACATACATAACATACACAGACATACATACATAGCATACACACACAAACACAGGCAGACACACAAACATAACATACACAGAGATACACATACACAGACATACACTTATACTTTTATGTACACAGACACATACATACACAAAACACACACACATACATACACAAACACAAGCAGACACAGACACACATACATAACATACACATACATACACACACAAATATTCATGCATACACAGAAACATACATACATACATACACAAATATTCGTACATACACAGACACATACATACATACATACACAAACACACACATACAAAGACACACACAAATACTTATGCATACACAGACATACACAGAGATAGGATAAGTGTGTATGTATGTCAAACAACCAACACAACAACAACAACAACAACAACACCATATTATAAGATAGTAGAAGTGTGTTGTAATAATTTGTTCACTATGTATGTATCTCCATTGGAAACGGTATACTTATTAGTGCTCGTGACTGTACATACATACATACATACATACTTCAGATTATTATGATATTAATTAAGAGGTTGTTTTTTTTTCCATTAATTAAACAGAATATACATACATACATACAAATGTTTATAAATAAGGTACCCCCACCACCCCTCTGATTAAAAAAACACATACTGTACAGTTGAGCAAGTAGAAAGTGCAACAAAAGTCTAGCTGCATAAGGCAACATCTGGCAGTTCTTTTGTAGTAAACCCTTGTATCTTTATGTATTAATTACTGGGAACCCAAAAGAAATGTAAGGTGGAACGTGATTGGCTGAATTTTGAGTGGTGTTGAAGATGTTGATATATACAGCCAGATTTTTCTTGCACTTTCTACTTGCTCAACTGTACATACATACATACATACATAGAAATTATTATTATATAGAGGTCCCTCCCCTAAATATAAAACACATACATACCTACAAATTATTATTATTAAATAGAGGTCCCTCCCTAATTAAAAAAACACTCACACACAGATACCTCCAAATTATTACAAAATAGAGGTCCCACCCTAATTAAAAAAAAACACAAACACACAGATACCTCCAAATTATCAAAAAATAGAGGTCCCATAAAAAAATAATCATCCATATAGGTGCCCACCCTAATTAAAAAAACAAAGAAAAACACAGATTCGTCCAAATTATCATAAAATAGAGGTCCCATAAAAAAATAATCATCCATATAGTCGTAACTCACCTAAGAGTTTGACAGCTTCCCAATGCTTTTTTTTTTTTAGCTTATAGACTTTCCATTAAATAGGTTAAGTTGCACCTTTTAATTTACTACACGCAGCTACCTACGCACTACTTAAAACAATAACATCATATAATAATTATGAACATGAAAACAATAGTATGCAAATTGTTTGAGATACCCATATGTGGATGATTATATATTATTGACTGCGACTGTACATACATACATACATACATACCTGCAAAATAATAATTATGAATAAAAAGGTTTCCCCCCCCCCCTCCCACTCCATCAAATAGAAAAGAAGAACGTAGTAACTTACCTAATCTGTGTGGCTTTGCTGAGACGAGGTGAATGAGAGAAGACATAGCGAGTAACAATACCATCACTGTTAATACTACTATACTCCTTCTTCTTCTCTTCACTCCAGTCGGCACCACCACCATTATGAAAAGTAGGTAGGTAGTTACGTAGGTAGGTAGGTAGGTAGGTAGGTAGATAGGTAGATAGGTTGTTAGGTAGATAGGTAGTTTGTTAGGTAGGTAGGTAGATAGGTAGATAGTTTGTTAGGTAGGTAGGTAGATAGATAGGTAGGTAGGTAGATAGATCGGTAGGTAGATAGGTAGGTAGGTAGGTAGGGAGCAGTAGGCCACTCTCACACACACACACTCACACCTCTCCTTCCTTCCTTCGTGACTGAGTGAGTGGGTGGGCAGTCAGGGTCACTCTCTCTCACTCACTCTCTCTCTCTCTCTCTCTCTCGTGACTGAGTGAGTGCGGGCGGGTCAGGTCAGTCGGCCGCTGCTGGTGGTCTCAGTGTGTGTGTGTGTGTAGAGTTGGACTGACTGTGTGTATGCATGCGCGTTTGTATATAAAGTAAGTGACATATTGGACCTCCTGCGCATCCTCACTCCAATACGATAATGCAAAAATAAAATTAAACACACACACACACACACAAGCTGCTGATATAGTGACGTGTATAAAATAATAAGGTGTTGTTACCATGTAGCGAGGTAGAGGGAAGCAACTATATAACACCATGAAGCCCCACCACTGTCTCATCTCGAACGACACTCGATTATCTCGGGGTCTCGCAAGAGTGTGCACGGGCTACTGACTATTTTTATTGACAGTACCGAGGTTGAGGAGAAACAACACACACAAAGAGAGAGAGAGAGAGAGAGAGAGAGAGAGAGAGAGAGAGAGAGAGAGAGAGAGAGAGAGCAAACACGTAAGACATAGAAGGAAAGAAAGGAGGGACAGCAAACACGAAGAAAATAGAATGAAATAAGGGACAGCAAACACGAAGAAAATAGAATGAAAGAAGGGACAGCAACCACGATAGGAATAGAAGGAAAGAAGGGACAAGATACACGTAGGAAACAGAAGAAAATGAGAGACAGCAAGCAGGAAGGAAATAGAAGGAAAGGAGGGACAGCAAGCACGAAGGAAATAGAAGGAAAGGAGAGACACTGGAAGAATAATTGCATCAGGAAAATATAAAACAAACATCCTTTTTTAAGCATTCATAGGCTTTATTAGTGTTCTGTTCTCACTACAGTAGTACATAGGATAGGTCTTCAGTGATCCAAAGTTTACAAATGAAAGCCTCACTCTCACTACTATGGCACCCAGGTCTTGGTGTTGTTGAATTGAAGGAATGGAAGGGAAAGGTTAGGTTTGAATGATATTGGGGGCGCCTCAACAGCGAGGTCATAATTATAGAGCCAAGAGATTGTTGTGATAGAGAGGTAAGACAACAAACAGGAAAAGGAGTTAGGTTAGGAGGAATCATTATCCTATACTGTTTTTTTAATTATAAATAAGACTAGTTCATATTAGGTGCCACAACACCGAGGTCATATGACGCCCGCCGAAGAAGAAGAAGAAGAAGGTGATTGAGTGGTGGTGGGGACAATAAGCACAAAAAAGTAACAGATGAAAAAAGGGACAGTTAGAGAAGTAAAAAAAGAAAAAAAAATCCCTTTACGACAAGCAGGGATACTTACTGGGGAGGTATTCATAGCCCCCTACCTACCTACCTACCTACTTACCTACCTACCTACCTCAGGGGATACCACAACAACACTGACATCATCCGGACCTAAACGTCAAATGGAAAGGGAACTGAAATGAATGTATAGGCTATATGTTGTAGAATGTCCCGACTGCATTATTTCAAACTGTATACTGGCTCGACCCTTGGTTAGGTTAATTAAGGTAGGTAACTGACTGACTGACTGACTGAGTTTGTTAGTTAGTTATTCTTGTGTAGAATCGAATCATTATCAATACCACCATATTTTCCCACCTAGAAAAAGCTCTACTTAACTTGTCTCTCTCTTACACTTAATTACACTGACTCGCCTGTCTTCTCACTTGACTTAAGGACCCTGTGATCGTGCATGAAACTTGAAGGCTTCTGATTCCTCCTGATTATGTCATGAAACCAGCTCCTTCCATATAGGTGTGTGTGTTTTTCGTGGCAATATTTGAAGGACTCATTTATCTCCAATTTTCTGATTACATCACAGGGTGCCTTAATGGACTTTGTGATGTAGTCAGAAAATTGTGGAGGTAAATGAGTCCTTCAAATACTGCCACAAAACACCTATATGGAAGGAGCTGGTTGACGGTTAGGTCAACTACTCTAGCGCCAACTCCAGTAGCACCAACACTGGCCGCTGTACCTGCCCCTACCTGCACCAAGCCTTCCCCACCGTGTTCCCGCCTTGATCACACGTGTGTATACCGACTCTCCAGACCTCAGCAGCAGCCACCACGGCCTCTCACTACGCTACTCGGCAGGCAGGCTATCTACGGCTACTTGTGTATAACCCCCTGTACTTACCAATAAAGTGTTACCATGTATACTAGAGTCTGTTCACCCCGGGTAGTAACACAAGGGCTTCTTTGACGTTATAGGCTTTTGTTATTCATTACCATTCAGACTAATAAGTGATTTACAAAGCCTGTGTCATAAGGATATAATTACAGTAAACCCTCGCTAAGTCGGATATCGGATAACTCGGATGCTCTCAGTGTCTCGGATACTTATAAATAACTGAAATGTATATCCGACATCTGCGGAGATTTTCCGGGTGCATCGTCACAAAGGCCTACAGCCTGAGAAGTGACACAAGTTAATTTTGTACAAAACTCGAATTACCATCTCTATACCATACATTTATACCCTACGTCAACTGACCATATATATAGTTATGCTTTTACCATACCAGGTGTGTAGAAGAAACTCAATGCTTTGAATAAGATAACTTTATTGCCTGAAAAATATTGATGTACTGATATATAATTGGCTGCGTTATTGTCAAGTGAACCACGGAGCCACATATGCATCGGTCATGACAGTATCAACATGGTGACTCCACATAGAGTTCCATTAGATCTTTGCTGTTATTATAGTTGCCTGCATAGGAGATACATATTTAATGCGAGATAAGATGCGCTCTTTGTCTATAATCATGTTAGGCTACAGCTGTTGTAGTTCCCCAGACTGTCTGGCCAAGCAGTCCCGAGTCTGGTTGACCGAAGCCACGCAGATGCTCGGACCCCCAAAAGGGAGCCAGGGAGATAGTGAGATCTGTTTCATTGAAACCAACAGAAGAGGGGACAACTGGCTCACGGTCATGTACCCCAGAGCCAACGAACCTATCAAGAGTAGCGTCCCTTGTTGTGCCACCCAATCAGGCGATCTTGCCAGCTACCCCGAAGGAATGAGAAATAGTAAGAGCAGACAAAACAGGCTAGGGTGTGGTGGTGTATGCTAAATTCCTCATTTCTGGATAGAACCAGCCCTCACCAGTGGGAAAAGGTTGTTTGGATCAACCCTAAAGCATGGCCTTTAAGGTTGGTGTGACTCGTGGGATCTCCTAAGCATACCCCCCCTCTGTTGTGAGCCTTATCAAGTATATCAAGGGGCTGTCGACTTTTGTCATCACCTGCGGTTTAAGGGTTAATGTACTCTATCATCAGGCTATTCGAATCAGACCTGGATAATTATTAACCCTTAAACAGCAGATGACAACATAAGTTGACACCACCAACAAGTGTGGGTAACCGTAGGTGACGACATAAATCGACAGAGCAGTTTTTTAATATGCACGTCACTTGATATACTTGATTAGGCTCGCAACATAAGGTGTATGTGCTTAGAAGCTCCTCCGAGTCACACCAGCCTTGTTTTTGCTAGTGTAGGAATAGCTGTCAGCGTGTGAGGATGTATTTTCAGCACTCCGCTTTTGCGCTAATTACTATATATGTATGTGCGTAAAAACGGCAGTGACGTTATATTTCATATTGTTATGTTGAAAAATGAGATTCTGACATGTTTTATGACAAAATCAGAGCGTGAAAACGTACTTAGAATAGGGAGTTCTCATGTGACGTCACGGTGCTCTCGGCGGCCATGTTGGTAGTATACCTCTATGTATACAAGTAGAGGGTAGTGGTTATGTCTAGCACGTTTTATTGATATGGACGAGTGTTAGACCTCCTTTAAGGGGATATTTAAGAATATCACAGTTTTGCTGCATGGTGAAATGTTCTAACACACACAAACTTCCTGGTTTGTCCTTCTTTCGGATCCCTAAGGTGATAAGAAACCATGGAGAAGCACACGAGAAACTGCTGATCAAGAGAAGGAATTTATGGTTCCCCCGAATATCCAGGGAGCCAACATCAAACCCCTCTCCTCCCCCTACAATCTTGGGGAAGAGCCGGGGAAATTGGGGGTTTGGGGTTGGGGAAAACCCTAATAATTACAGGAAAATCATGATTAGTTTGGAATTAATATTTTCCTCTATAATAACCATATGGGATAATAATCTAAAGTGTTAGCTCATTCAGTGGCAGATATGAAAATTATGCAGAGAAATATATAAGGATAAATATATACCGTGCTTCTCACAATAACTGTATGAAGGTCCATATGGTGCCCAAGTTGATGCTGGTCTTGATGTTTGTCATACCATCACTTCTTTAACTCAACCAATGGTAAAAAAGTAGTGTGCCTTTAAACTTTTGTGGCATTTCATGGACTGGAAGTTGTACTCAGGGTTGGGTGATGATATCAAATAGTCACATAGACTATGACCGGGTTTCATATTCATGATCTGTACAATCACATTGGCTGCTACTCGCACAACTGCACCTAGCTCTTACCATCTTTTAAATCTTATGCAGTTATGCTATTAATATTTGCATTAACCAGATCAATATTTATGAATGCGTAGACGAGATTTGATTGGTAGGTTTCAAAACTATGATGGCTCAAATACCGAGAACACCCTGTGTTTCTAATAGATAAATGGAGTTATCGTACGTTTAGTGTAATATATAATCATACTGTATATGTATATATATCTTACATTCACAGTTATATATATATATATATATATACCAAGACATTTGATATACCGGTATAGGAGTAATATCTCCACTTATAATTAGCAGTAGCCTATGTTGTGTAGATGAAGGTTTTGTAGTACTGTAAGTTAATCTACAAGACAGCAGACAATTCACCTTTCAGATCCAATACCAAATCAAATTATATATTACCAAACAGATTTTTCATTACTATATTGGGCCTGATTTGGTAATGAAAAATACCAAATGGCAACCCTGCCAGTCTACCAACATGGCGGATATTTACATGGTGACGTCACGCCGATCAGCTGAGTGAGAACCCCCTATTGTCAGGAGTGTAAAAGTGTGCTATGAGTTGATGTCATTCTGACCTGGCTACCCATCCAACAGATGTAAACTCCACCCTTTATTTCCTGGACATTTAGGGCTGAAGTACCAGTCCAGGACTAGTAAATGTCCGGGTTCACTGACCATTGCCAGACATGTACCCTACTCAGTGACTCAGTCCGTGAATCACCGCTTGCCCCGGACTCTACAAACGTCCGAGTGTCAATGTTTACACTACAGTATGGAGGTCAACCAATATATCAACATAACTGTACTAACATACAAAACATAGTGTATTAACAATAAATTAACTGTATACTGTTAAGTAGGCTATTGCAATTGCCTTACTGTAGTGAAGTAATGCCGTGATCATGGTGGTAGCCAGCCCGAATAATTAGAACTACGGTATTCGGAGTCCGTCATGACTTCATCTGCTGGGAGACAATGAGTCGGCAGTAGCTGTGTGTGATGCTTATGAGGTGGTGGAAGGAAGAGTTATACCGCTGGACGTTGGTACTTAACTGTGGGTAGTCGGCGGTAGCACAACTAACAGGTTAAAAAAAATGTTCGTTCTTTGATTGCCGACCTTCTTGATGTTGCTGGACTACATTTTTGGCACGTAGGAGGCAGCAGAGCTGGTCGTAATATGCCACTTTTTTCGTTGGTGGAGCCATCTTGGTCCTTAAAAAAGGCAATATATTATCACAACAGCGATGCTCTGTATACATGAGGAGACAACAACACAAGGCAGGCAATATGTTTGTAATTTCTGTTCGCGTTCTAAGGGGATTGAGAAGTTTGAAATTGCCGCACGGACTACTTTAACTTTTCCCGGATGGTCCGAGCGTTATGTCCGGTAATCATACATCATGTTGGACACCTGCTGGACGTTGTCCGGCAAATCCGAAATCCGGTAAAAGGGGTTCCGGGAAATGGAGGGTCAAGTGTTAAATTCACAAGTACATCAGGAGACAGCTAAAGGTTTTGTACTTTAATATCATGTAACATTTATTCATGTAGCTTAAGAGGTTTACACGCTATTGGCCGTTAAATATGTTGTTTACGTTTTGTGCGCAAGGCAGGATAAAGGCCCGGACTATAGAGACATGGCGCAAACCAGAAGGCCCAAGCTTAGAGGGTTAAGGGGAGTGTATACTTTAGGTACAATGGAGCGCCATGATTCCTCCAAAGTATGCTAGGAAACAGGACCAGGTTAACAAAAATAATAGTGATCTGTTGTTTGGAGGAATCATTATCTATCTATATCTCCGACGCCTCGTTCCCTCTGGGAACTCCCACTAAGGGGGTGGCCACGGCAGAAGTCTCCAGTTTTCCGTTCCCGCACTCCCTCCTTACTTGCTCCATCCCCCCTCCCCCCCCTCACACTTCTCTTTCTCACATACTCTTCCACTCTGTTCTGCCATTTAACCGGCGGTCTGCCTCTCACACCAGATCCCACAACTTCACTACCGTACACCTTCTTTACAAACTCCTCACCTTGCATTCTCTCTACATGTCTAAACCATCTCAGTGTATTACGCTTCACTCTCTCAACCACTCCACATTCAATACCAATTGCCTTCTCACCCATACCACATCTCTCATTACTTTCTCCATCCCACCTAGTAAGTCCACATGCTCCTCTCAGATAACTCATTTCCACAGCACCTATTCTCGACTGATGAGCCCTACTCCATGTCCATGTCTCCGACGTATATGTCAGTGTTGGCAGGATTATACTATTTCGTAGTCCCCTTTTCACTTCCATACTCACACTCCTACCCTTCATAATCCTCCCTGCCTGCCCTTCACTGCTCTCTCCCTGATTTCTCCTTCCACACTTCCATGTTTACACAGAACTGTTCCCAGATACTTGAATTCCCTCACCTCCTCCATCCTCTCACTCCCTAAAGTTATCTCACATTTCGTCCCAGTTGGTACAGCCACTCTATAGGGTGTAGCAAAGTCAATTACTTCTGTTTTGGTCCTCTCAATTACCATCACCTTACTCTTACCAACATTCACCTTCAGTTTTCTTCGCTTACACATGGACTGAAACTCATCCACCATGATCCCTCTTTAACTCCCTTTCACTTTCGGCCAGCAGCACAGTGTCATCCGCAAATAAACTTGCAACCAAGGACCAATCTACTCCATTCAACCTCAGTTTCGCACCCAGGCCCTCCACCTTTGCCTTCATTCCTCTCATGCACCCATCCATAAAGATATTGAACAACTATGGTGACATGACACACCCCTGCCTCAATCCTACACTGATATCAAAGTTCTCACTCAAATCACCCTCAACCCTCACACAAGCTTTTGCCTCTCTATAGAAAGCCTCAATCCCCTCCAGCAAGCACCCACCAACACCTTAAATCCTGTCATAGCTCTCCTATCAACCCTATCGTATCATTATCTCCAAATAATTAATAAATACAATCAGTTGCTCCTACACTGTATAATTATAATATCACTTTAACTCATTGTACAGTCACATTCAAATGTCCTGTCAACATCTTGGACTGAAACGGCCTCGACAAATTATGTGAAACTATATCCGTTGTTGGTGTGTGTAATATTGGTTCATTAAGGTTCACTCAAATGGTTCACTTTCATTCACCAGAGACAGGACATTTGATGGTGACTGTATGTAGAGAGAGAGAGAGAGAGAGAGAGAGAGAGAGAAATCATCACCCACTCACTGGACAGTCGGTGGCAAAAGTCGTGTCACCTCATTTACTGTTTCTTGAAGGATAACACAAAGGCTAATTATCCAACACACACACACAATTAAAATATCCAGAGGGCAAAATAGTATAAACATACTCTGGGTTTTCATTTTACGAGGCTGTGTGAAGCTTATATTTCCTTATGTACACTCGCAATCCAAAATATGTATCCTCGCAATCCAAAATATGTATCCAGGCTTGCTTCGAATAGCCTGATCGAGTATTAAGCTTAAGCAAATATGAAATAGGATTATAAGCGTGTAATTGGTTCACTAGTATGTCAATTGAGTCGAAACTTCAACAAGACCTAGATACATATTTTGGATTGCGAGTGTACAGTCACCAGCACAAATAAATATTCAGGTGTGCTTCTAATACCTTGAGGCAGTAAATAAAAATACGCAATAAAATCTACATTGGAATTAGTTTGTTCGTTGGTGGATGGACTGTTCAAAGCTTCAACCCAAACTGTATACTGTACTTATTAAACTGTATACTGTACTTATTAAACTGTATACTGTACTTATTAAACTGTATACTGTACTTATTAAACTGTATACTGTACTTATTAGACTGTATACTGTACTTATTAAACTGTATACTGTACTTATTAAACTGTATACTGTACTTATTAAACTGTATACTGTACTTATTAAACTGTATACTGTACTTATTAAACTGTATACTGTACTTATTAAACTGTATACTGTACTTATTAAACTGTATACTGTACTTATTAAACTGTATACTGTACTTATTAGACTGTATACTGTACTTATTAGTGCTTTTTGTGACTGTACCATCGATCATCATGACTTTTTTGGCGGACTTGACTACGCGACTTTCAAGTGACAGTGAATATAAACTTGATAGATATGGACACAGACAGATTCCCCCGGGCATACCATACCGTATATAGTAAATGAGACGTGCACCACCAACCATAGGTATCAAAATAAAAGCAGGATTGATTAAAAGTTTCAGTGTTGTTATCATGGAAGCGTTGCAAGTGTGTAACTCCAGAGGCATATATTGCTTGCTCTGTCTGCTAAGGGTACCCCCGTGATGTGATTGATGTAGTCAGAAAATTGGAGGTTTCTAGAGTCCTTCAAACATTGCCACGAAACACACACACACACACCTACATTGAAGGAGTTTGTTTCGTGGCAAAGTCAGGAGGATTCAGAAGCCACCAGATCTCATACACAATCATAGGGTCCCTTAAGTAAAATGTTTTGTACAGTAAGACAGATAAGATACATGTATTAAAATTATTACCATAAAACAAAGATTTAGATATAATAATGATCAGTAAATTATTATATTAAAATTACAGTATTACCAAAAAAAACAAAGACAACTATAATAATGATCATCAAATTATTATATTAAAGTTACAGTATTACAAAAAATAAAAGAAAAAGAAAACAAAGACTTAGACATAATAATATTCAGCAAATCATTATACTCTCATATAATTATATATATTATAGCACCCTTCGTCATACAACCACGTGTTACATACTATTTATTTAAGGACCCTGTGAACGTGTATGAGACTTGGTGGCTTCTGATTCCTTCTGTCTATGCCACGAAACAAACAAGCTCCCTCCATATGGGTATGTGTGTGTGTTTCGTGGCACTATTTGAAGGACTCGCTAACCTCCAGTTATCTTATTATACGTCACGGGGTCCCTAAGGGCAGGGTATATATACTTTTGGTACACTGGAGTGCCTTGAATCCCCCAACGTATGCCAGGAAACGGGACCAGATTAACGAGAATAGTGGTGGTAGTGGTGGTGGTGGTGGTGGTGGTGGTGGTAGTGGTAGTGGTAGTGGTAGTGGTGGTGGTGGTGGTGGTGGTGGTGGTAGTGGTAGTGGTAGTGGTAGTGGTAGTGGTAGTGGTAGTGGTGGTGGTGGTCTGTTGCTGGGAATAGTTTGGAGGAATCATTATCTCCAAAAAATGCCAAATCTATACCCTTCCCTTAATATGTGAATGGTTTAATTAATGGGATAAGATGCTTTGCTTGTGCAGTACTGGTGGCCGCTGATTCCTCCATACTATGCCACAATACAGATCTCCCCATTAAAGTAAGGTTAGGGTAGTCTGTTTCTTGGCATAGTGTGCAGGAATCCCAGACCTTCTAATCCACCAATAAGATTATCTCCCATAAATGGACCCCTGTGATGTAGTCTAAAAATTGGAGATAAATGAGTCCTTCGATTATTGCCACGAAACACACACACCTATATGAAGGAGGTCGCTTTATCGCATAGTCAGGAGGAATCAGAAGCCTCCAATTATCATACACAATCACAAGGTCCTTAAGGGGAGATTCTATCATTGGTAAATTGTAGGGCTACAGATTCCTCCTAACCAGGTCAGAAACCAGACGCCCTCAATGGTACTAACTGGGGACTTGTTTCATGGCATAGTTTGGAGGAATCAGAGACCTTCCAATTCACCAACAGAAGAATCTCTCCTTAAGGACCCTGTGATTGTATATGATTATTGGCGACTTCTGATTCCTCCTGAAAATGCCACGAAACAAGCTCCTTCCATATATATATAGGTGAGTGTGTTTCGTGGCAATATTTGAAGGCCTCGTTTACCTCCAAATTTCTGACTACAACACCCTAGGGTCCCTTACAGTGCAGTTTGGAAACACGAGTAGCCTCCAATAAAAATAGTACAGTCATGAAAACATCTTATCCCAATAAAAAACACACATCTTATATCTAACAAAGCATAGTACAATTTCAACACAACAGATCTGGTGAAATAATGGGTCGTATGCAAGGACGTCCGTGGTGTATACGATGGCGTGGTAATGGTACGATGATGACTCCCTAGACACACAATACAGAGCCATTGTCAACACCACAACGGACCTTCTTGCATACCACCCTCAGTTTCCCCAACCTTTAAGGAGGACCCTGTGATTGTGTGTATAAATTTTGAGGCTTCTGATTCCTCCTGACCATGCCACGAAACAAACTCCATCCATATAGGTGTGTATGTGTTTGTGTGTGTGTTTCGTGGCAATATTTGAAGGACTCATTTACCTCCAATAATTTTCTGACATACATCACAGGGTCCCTTAATGGTATAGTACAGTGTTAGTGATAAATCTGTAGTAAATGATTCCTGCAA
>JAWQEG010000702.1:315000-327500 GCA_033782935.1 Petrolisthes cinctipes | reverse complement strand
GTGTGTGTGTGTGTGTGTGTGTGTGTGTGTGTGTGATTCATGTATACGGGGTAGTACAGTATGGTGTTGGTGGTAAATCTGGAGCAACTGATTTCCTCCAAACTATTCCAAGCAACAACAGGCCACCACCACCACCACCATTATTATTATTGTTAATCTTGTTCTGTTTTCTGGTATATGTACTTTGGAGGACACAAGACACTCTAATGTACAGCCACAATCAAATAACCACCGACACTTTCCTTCCATCGTGCAAATAAATCAGTATCATTTTTCAAAATATAACCATACAACACCTTATATCAACTAAACCCCCTCAATTATTATTATGAGGTGCTGCAAAATCATACACGTGTTGTTCTTTAATTACCAAGATATTTTCTACGATGGAAGGAAATTATTGGTGGATATTATTATTATTATTATGAGGTGCTGCAGAATCATACACGTGTTGTTCTTTAATTACCAAGATATTTACTATGATGGAAGGAAAGTGTGGGTGGATATTTGATTGTGGCTGTACCAAAAGTATACAGTACTATCCCTCTTAATTAATAAAGGGGAAATTCTCTTGGTGGTAAATTAGGGAGTTACTGATTCCTCCAAACTATGCCAGGAAACAAATCACCTCAATGTTACTAATTAATGGGGGATGTGTTGTTCGTTTCATGGCATAGTTTGGAGGAATCACAGACCTTCCAAATCACCAACAAGAAAATCTCCCCTTTAATTAAGAGTACTCAAAAAAATTAGTAGTGTTGATATGTACGTCCTCAGACCAGGACTGTATAATTTAAAGTAACATGTTATTGTGCAAAGTAACATTAATAACTGTAAATTTACTGCCACCATTAACATCTTTATTACATATCAAATGACTGTATTATGAACCCGATACTTTTCTTCACTCTTAAGGGGGCAGTACACTTTTGGTACATTGGAGCTCCTTGATTTCTCCTAACTGTGTCAGGAAACAGCAGGGCCAGAATAACAAAAATAAAGGTGTTCTGTTGCCTAGATGAGTTTGAAGGAATCAGCTGCTCCAGAGTTACCAACACTGTACTATCACCCTTAATGAAGCCAGCACTGCAAAAGGTGTTAAAACCTGTATGATCCTAGATTCATTTAAAACATATCAATATGGATATCAAAATTCCTTGATATAATTCATAAAGACAATGATAATGTACAAATTACATGTTACCCAATACAATTACTATACTAGGTATCATTAATAAAGAGTTGATATAGATTGTTAAAATTCTACAGTACTTTT
This sequence comes from Petrolisthes cinctipes, assembly GCA_033782935.1. NCBI lineage: Eukaryota > Metazoa > Arthropoda > Malacostraca > Decapoda > Porcellanidae > Petrolisthes > Petrolisthes cinctipes. The sequence goes on along the minus strand of JAWQEG010000702.1, from coordinate 326,224 downwards.
TAGTCAAAATTCGTAACTATAGTATATAACAAATAAAGGTTTTCACAGATATAAAATACAGTATTGTACCTATCCAGTCAATACTTCTATCCTGGTTTCATGCAGAAAATGAAGATAAAAGTTTTAAAATTACTAGGTTTTATATGCAAGTAGAATTAGCACTGTAGACACAATACATAATAGTACAATATATGTGTAAAGATTATCAAAATTACTAGATATTCTAAATTCCAGGAAAAAAAAAAAAATTCAATTCAGAAAACCCAAACTAGAGTACATTACAGTACAGTCTCTTCCACTTCCACGTTCATCACTCAACATTGTAAATGTGTCTACCCAACAAGATGTGAACCTCCAGTTACAGCTCTTGTATCTGAAAAACAAGCCACGCTCCCCCTTATTCTTACTGACAAGTGTTTTGGATACGAGGGTCGATTGTTGTAAGTGGAAGTGGAAGTGGAGGAGACTGTACATCACCGGTACTCCACAATATCACAACGTGTAGCATAACATTTTAGTTACGCACACGACTTCTCTCCTCTCGTCCTACAAAATATGTGAAGAACCAGGCAGTGATAAGATTCTTTTTCTTAACAACAATAATATACTGGTGATATCCAGCTGTAGGCCACACTTTCCAACCCACACAGAATGGATGTAGGGTAGATAATCTTTGTAAACATATTATCTGTACTGTATGATTACTGTACTTAATGTGTTAGTTATGTAGCTACAGTACTTACAAAGCTGTGAGAACCTTTAGTGGTGTTAGTAATGCATGTAATATAATTTTATATACATTATACATAAAAATAAAAAAGTACTGTACCATGCATTAACACTGTCTCATCCATCTAGGGTGGGACTGGAATTCAAGAGAGTACAGTATAGTGATGACAGAGTGTTCTTACAGAGATAAAGTTGAAGAATAAGGAAGTGAACAATCAGACTGTGTGTCGTATTATCAAACTTCCTCTCCGGTGGAAAGCTATCTTTGTCGCTAAATTCGCATTGCAAAATAATAGGAACTGAGCGATTAAGAGAACTTTTCATCCAAGAGTAAGTTTGATAATACCACCCTGTGTTTCTTCAGTGTTGGGGTTGGCACAAATTGCAACCAATAATCAAGATCGCATTGTCTTTTCTCAAGCCACTCAACAAAAATCTGTAATGATGCTTAGAGGTGTAAACAAGAACATACATGGTGTTGATGATGGCGTGGTACCAATACAACGACCCCACATCACACAGACAGACAACAGAGCCATCGTACCAGTACCACTCCGTCGTCAACACCATGGACGTTCTCGCATACGGCCCTTATTACAACTGAATGTGGGTACTGCATCATTCCAAGACACAGTTGAAAAATAAACACTGATAGGTGAGATGACATTCAAACCCACACCAGGCCTCATAACCCAAATAAAACAAACAGATCCTTATCAAATGCACAATGCTTCTTCCTCGACTCTTTGTAAGCTATGATGAAAATACGGGTGTCAATAATAACGTGACCATACATACAAACACACACAAAAAAAGGCTTATTATAAAGATGCCGGAGCAGTGGTGTAGTTAGTAAAGCGGCGGCAACAGTCATTAAAAAAAAAAAAAAAAAAAATTGCTACTTTATACTGTACCATAATGATTACAGCTTGCCTGACGGGCCATATGCAAGAATACCCATAGTGTTGATGATGGCTCGGTTGTCTGTCAGTCTGGGGAGTCGTCGTACCGGTACCACGCCACCGTCAACACCGTGAATATTTTCGCATACTCTCCTGACATCACCAATCTTCCCGCCCTGTAACATCTGAATCCAAAAAGTTTTCGATCATAAATTCAAGGCAGTAGCTCCGGTGCAGGTGTATGGTGGTACTAGTAGTATTGCATTGGACTTCTGAATTAAAACAACTCAAATTCAAATTTACGGGAAGGAAAGATTTGCAACACAAAGTAGGTAACATGGGTGTGGATTTAACCGTGTTCTTTCTGGGGGGATAAAATTTTGTTGGCAAATTGGAGGCCACTAATTCCTCCAAAGAGTGGCATAAAAAAATAACACACTACATTACTTCAGTATCTTATGGAACAGTCTGGAGGAAATAGAAGCCTCCAATTTGCACACAAAATCTTACTTTCCTTCAGAATAACACATATACAGTATAGAACTAGAGAATATTGTAGCATCACCTTTCCATCCCTTGTTTCCAGTTCCACCAATAATACTGTATACACAATAACAGTACAGTAGTGGTGTTGGATTTATCACCATAACATACACTTATATCCAGTCTGTTGTCATTGTGTAAACTGGGGCAATGGTTCTGTCCTTATCTGAGGCACATTATGAATCTGTATCAACCGTGGTTAGAATAACGGTGTTTTGGGAATACGGGGATGTGAGGTTGGTGGAGATTCATGCTGTGAGTCAGATCAGGGCACAATTATTAACCCCCAGTGTACTGTACCATCCATGGGCTATAATACACTCCACCCTCGATTTAACGTACTAAAAGGGGGTTAACCTTGTCCGTTACTGGAAAATGACTGTTACTGTAAATTTGATGTGACCTCGGGGATAAATTGGAATTAACACTGTACTGTACATACCAAATACAATACAGTACAGTAAGTCAAAACTAATGTTATTAGTAAGGACAATGTCCATTGAGAGGTTGTTCACTCTAAAGGAATTAAGTGTGAGTGTAGTTAGTGTGGGGTGGGGGGGGGGGGGGAGGTTGGCTGACGGCACACGTAAAATTGTTCAGTTTTCACCAATAGTCCTTGAGTTTTTACTCGTACAGTACACACGCATTTTCTGAGTTTGTATGAAATATTTTTTAAAATAAATATCAGCTGACTGACTGAACACCTGACCATCATTGACGCCATAAGCCTGTACACACCTGACTGTGTTCTGGACAGGATACTTGTGTGTTGGGTGGGAACACCACACTGCCACCTAGTGCGGACAAAATTTTCAAGTAACAGACTTTCTGTCCGATGTGTAATGATTGTCCGGTAGCAAAAAGTGTCCGTTAAATCCCAAATCCATTAAATGGGGGTCAGTTAAATTGAGGGTTGAGTGTAATACCAAGGGCCTTATACAAGAACATCCGTGGTGTTGACGATGGCGTGGTTCCGGTATGACGGTTCTGCTGTTCATCTATGGAGTCATCGTACTGTACCACACCATCGTCAACGCCACGGATGTTCTTGCATACGGCCCCAAGTGAGGTGTTTGTTGGGAACGAGAGTCCTCATTACTGTGTGTTGCATATACCAACATTCCCAACACTGCTGCAGCCTCTCTTGTACACCCGCCAACAAAAGCCATGTCGCCTCATCTGGCACTTCTTAAGGGATAATATTTAAGAGTTGGCGACACCGCTTTTGTTGAATCAAACAACCTGTCATCTGTCAGTCTTAGGTACAACAGACAACACTTATATTTTGTGTTGTCAATAAAAGCTACTCATCAGCACTTATATCTTGTGTTGTCAATTTTAGCTACCACAATCAGCACTCTTATTATTTAGTCTGTTGTCAGTGTGAAACTCCAGTACAGTATATCAATTTCCACATGAATAACCGAACATTCATAAACATTATTATCCTCTTTTCTTATCAAGAGCTCAACCTAACAAAATATAGACTACCTGTACAGTTACCAGGTAAAGTTCCATGTAGCACAACACGCTACATGTATCACTGTCTTGAGGTCATAAATGAATCCTTAATCACCACTATTTTGCACTAATTATGTTTGTTAATAGGCTATTTAACAAGGCAGTGGCAATATTTCTTTTGGTTACAAGAGTCATAAAATATTTAATTAGGCATGTATACCTGATTCATTCATTTATAAAATCTTACTATATAGTAGCTAAATGTATTCACAAGGCCTACCTGAACAAATAAGAAGGAAATATCCATCTTATCTCCAGAAAACATGTTACAGAATATGATACCAAAAGCAGTGAAGGCATTATTGGAATGATCAAAGGCAGTTTTACAAAGTGGAATTCATTAAGTGACAAGTTTCAAGATTTCCAAAAAATGTATTAAGCTACTGTGAGTGTACTGCATGTTTTCTGCATAAAGCACATACTTACTTATGATATGTGCACTGTCTCACATGATATTCTTCAGGTGTCGTGTTTTGCGTATGAGAATGCTCAAGCAAGTGAGAGCACCATTGGCTTTTTCCATTTCTGATAAACACAAAGGTTTTAAAGTCCAATGAGAGAGTTTCTCTTCAAAAACCTGTAAAGAGGACCAAACTATATTAATATCAAATGTATATACAGAACTTCATACCAATATACTGTATATAGTAAGGTATACAAATATTTATGGTATATGAGTAGGTAACTTGTTCTAATACAAAGTTGGAGCTATAACTAGTTGTAATTTGTAACCTGTAATAATCTATATACTGTATTGCATCCTTAAATACAACCTAAGCCCAATGAGAAATTTCTGTGATAATCTGCTGACTGTTACCAACTTCTTGGGAGTGGTCAGGTTCCCATTATGGATAAGTACAGTACTGTAGGTCAAGAAAAAATGCACTATAAATCTGAGGTTCCCATTATGGTTAAGTACTGTAGATCAAGAAAAAATGCACTATACTATAAATCTGTTTATATGATGACCTGCTTCCCCCAACAACAATACCTTGGCTGAGGCGGGGTATTCGTCGGTCGACCGGTGGAGTAGGTACCCATTGGCAAAGACAACATTAGCAGCAATAATGTCAGGTACCGTCAGAGTCTGGTACCTGAACGTGGCCTCGCGCTCAATACGCTGAAAACACAACATTTATATAACCTCAGTTCAATATTCCTAAAGGAGAGATTTTTTTGTTGGTGACTTGGAAAATCTCCGATTCCTCTACAGTCTACACTCTATATAACATGAAACAACTGATACCCTATTAGTACCACTAAGGACGTCTATATTCTGGTACAGTTAGGAATCAGTAGCCTTCCATTCTCCAACAAGAGAATCTCCCTTTGATGCACTATAGCACTCATACAAAACTCTTGACAATATTGCCAGTGTTTACATTACCTTTAGAATATCTTTAGCTTCTGGTGAACTGCCAACACAGATGACATCAGGACCAGCCATGGTGAGGACAGACTTTAAGTGCAATGATTTTTCAACCTGAAATAGTTAATAATATTTAACAAAACATTGAAACCAAAGAACAAGTTCTATACCATACTTTATATGACCACATCACAAGTATCTGACATGGAAATGTTTCAATTAATTTAAAAAACAGTTAGTTTCTCAGTACCACTAAATACTGTATACAATTACCAATATTAGTCTGTGCATCATACATTGTTTCTATGATAAAATACAAGTACTGTATTGGTAATTATGTTACCCTACCAATTTGTGCATCACAACAAACTTTTTATATGTTATCAGAGACAGAGGGGATCCCAGGATATTACAAGCATTTTTGTTTTTATTAAATTCATGGTGGTGTGTGCCCCATAACCTCCACTAATACCACAGGTTTACTGTACTCTACTTTAGTTGCATCCTTAAATACAGAACTGCAACTCCTGTTCTGTCCAATATTATTTGTTCTATAGAAAAAATCACCTGAAGTTAAAATAAAGTTATCACCACAGGACGATCAAATGTGACAAAGTCTAACTACTGTATTAAGAAAAATTAATATCAGTCCCTGTACTGCTTTACTTGTAATGCTGTTATTTATCTGGTAACATCAACCATACTATACACCTGTATATGAATATGAAGCCTTAACCCATAAAGATTTTCTACACAAATCATATCTGGGTAGTGATAAATGAATAAAAGTTGTGTAGTACTACAATACAAATCAAACCATTAAACTAATCACTGGAAACAGCAAACGCATTACAGTATTATTCTTGTTTATACCCATATAACATTGAATTAAGCTTGACCATAACTAAATATGAGTAATTTCTATTGTGTTCATGGTTACTGTACCTTAATTGGTGTGCAGGGGAACTCTGGGAAAGCAGAAGCTAAGGCACAAGCACCGGCTTGGTTAGTGCGGCCTGACAGCCCAACAAAAAACTCCTTACCTACAAAATTACAAACACTGGTTTAAAAGGACGCTATAGATAGACAGATAGAACATTGTCATTGATATATCTTTACAGGATACACTATTTATCTTTGTATAATGTTATAACAGAGGAGGAATCTGTGACCAGTCAATTAATATTGTTTTGCTGTGAAATACTAATCAATCCTTTTATTCCAATGTCCATGTTGTCTCTGAAAACCTTTAGTGAAAAGAAATACAGTACATCAACAATATCCCATTTCCATTTTCCAAGGGGTGGAGAGGCTGTAGCACCAGTGTGGGACCCCAGACAGGCAAAGGATCCAGTTTCAAGGCTATTTTTTGAACCTTTAATGTGGCAATGGTTAGAGAGCGTGATCCCTAACACTCACTCACCCCATGTATTGTAAGGGATACAAGCTGACTGCATCAGGATTGTACAAAACTCATTGAACTCCATGTAATGATAGTGATTTGAGTGTGTGTACATTAACACAATCGGATTATTTTTATTTTATTGTGTGCTGAATGAGAACAAAAAATAAAACACGAGGGAATTGTTCAATGATCTACAGAATAACCCTTCCATAAAGGGGTTATCACACTAGCTCCACGTACGAGGACTAGAAAAAAGATTGTTGTAGGATCTGGTCGCTTTCTAGTGGATTTGACAAGATCTGCCCACATGAATTAAAAATCCAAGTGAGGTGTACTGCAACCAAAGGCTTTTTACTTTTTTTCCACTGCTGTGTGGACTGCCAGCACACAGGGGGTGCATTTCCCTTTGCATGTAGCAGTGTAAACTCCCTCCCCCTTTATGGTCCCTTCAGGACTGGTCTCATGGAAGGTGCTGCCCCACTTGTAGCTCTTGTGGTAACATGGACTTGGACCCACACCACTGGCTGTGTGATCAAAGACCTTCCCACCAATGAGGCCCCCAGACTCCCTGGTCCAGTAAGCTGTGGTCCCATTTCCCTGGGATGTGCTTCGGTAGCCCAGGCATATAGGGCCAGCCCCTCCTTTATTTTATTTTATTTTTTTTCACTGCGACCATAGCGTACCGGGGGTCTGTGGGGGCCATTCTGCCCTGGGAGAACATCAACAACAACAACTGAGGGTTTACTGTGTATATGTACAGTACAGTATAATGAAATCAAACCAGTGTAATGTACAGCAACAGACACATCTCCTCACTGATTACAATACTTATAAAGTTCTTTGCTATCAACACAAGCAATTCATATTTTTTTATACTTTTCTGAATCTGTGACAAACTGAGAGAAAACAGACAATTGTTACAGCACAATATTTATGCTTCACATACTAAAAATCTTCTTTAGGATATTAAATATATCACAAATATTCAGTTCCTCCCTTAAATTAAAAAAAAATTACAATATACATTTAGTAAGGGTTTTAACTTTTATGTTATTTCACAAAATTCAATTTCCCTGTAATGTAATCAACCAGTGTGGCACAAGGGATTGAAGGTAACAAGCTGTAAACCAAACAATGGTAAGCATACCATAATTATAATCTTGTGTCAAAATCCAACATTCTCATCAGGTTGAATCAGTTCACTCAAATCTGTTCTCACCTGTAAACAACACATCACCTCCATCCAATGTAGCTCTCTCATCAGATATCTCAATCAGTGGAAGTTCAAGTTCATTCTGCAGTATTGAACGCATGTACTCCACCTGTACAACCATGGGAAAGATTTGATATGGTAAGACATTCATACATAAGTCATCATCATCATCATCATCATCAATAGCCATTTTTCCCGGTGCAGGACCCCCAACAGGCAAGGGGTCCAGTTCCAAGGCTATTTAAATCATTATTGGAATTATTGTTAGAGAGTGGGGTCCTCAACCCTCATTCCCTCCCCTGTATTGTAGGGGATACGAGGCTGACTGCACCATCACAAAGATACGTACAGTATATACATAAAGATTTACACTTTATAAACTAGAGTAGACTCACTGATAATTTTTTAAGATTAAAATGTGCTGTACAGTATACCACAAAATTAATATTATTTATTTAGACTAAGCAGCTTTCTCTCTTAAAATATAAATACTGTAGTTCATAATCTAACAAAACCTCTCCATAAGGCACTTCTGTCCTATTAATCCACAAGAAGTCTTCAACTGGAATCTGCATCAATGTCAGACACAGCTGCCACACTGTACCTCTTTCTTTCTGGAGTCGTGTCCTGGCCGAGTGAGTAGAGCACTACCATTACACACCACTGCCACATCCTCTACAAACACACAGTCCGGGTGGTTTTCATCGGCTGGCAACTCAATGACATCCAGCCCAATCTCTCTCAAGGTAGCAACATAGGTCTCATGTTGTTTCTTGGCCTGTAATGGAGAAGTAACATATGCTATTTATAATGCAAGTACTGTACAGTATAAACATTTTCATCCCTTGTTTTCCACTGTACAAAGAGGATTTACTGTACACAGATTCATTACAAAAAATGCAATACACACCCATAAGACCAGTGGAAAACAAGGCATTACTGTACATAGAATATGGTCACACTGTTCATACATATACCGGCACAACTATTTATCCATGATTCATAATCCATACAGTGTCAGAGCCAATTACTGTAAATACATAAAATTTCTGCGTGTTTCTGTGCCCGAAACCCATGATTCCCAACGCTTTCTCCAAAAATTGTTCGATCGGACGGAAGGTATTATCTCCAAAATAAAATAAAGGTCAAAATTGCTCAAAATATTTCCAACGACACTAAAATGAAGATCATAATTGCTCAGAACACACTGTAAAACACCAGAAGCCTTATTGATCACCTTGGGGGTACCGTAGTATTGTTCGATAGAAAATGTAAACCACCAATTATAATTATTATTATTGTTATTATTATTTTTTTTTTTATGTATTATAATTCATGTTATGCGTTATTTAATGGGGTAAAATGTATGGGCTGGTCTCTCCTCGTGTGACATTGCTACGTTGGGATTCCAATTTTAATCTCTACTCGTATATTATCAATATTACCATTGGCAATAATTCTCGTAAATGATGTACGGTACGGTTATCGCACACATTGGGCCATATTCAAGAACATACGTGGTGGGTGTATACGATGGTGTGGTGTCGGTATGATGACTCCACGGACAAACAATACAGCCGTCGTACCGGTACCATTCCATCATATACACCACAATTGTTCTTGAATACGGCCCATTACTACTTGACATTTCACCTCCCTTACTTAGTAGTTAGAATAGTATAAAATGAGAGATAAAAACATTCACACACTATCACCTTTAATCGTTACACACAGAGGATTTTCTTATGTTTTAAATCTACCCCTTTTAATCCAAATATTGTATAGTACCAGCGTTTTGTCTATGACGTACTCATTTGTTGCTGGGTTAACTGGAATTATATTTTTACCCTCATATATTAATATTCCAAGTACCTTAAGTACTAACACATTTCCTACCATCTTGCCACGAATACACACACCTATACGGAAGGAGCTTATTTCGTGGCATAGTCAGGAGGAATCAGAAGCCTCCAGTTCTCATACACGATCACAGGGTCCTTAAAAAAAATAAATGGTACCGTAAAACTTTACTATCGGATAATACACCCTCTGAGGTACTGGGGTAACCAATATGCTTTTCTAGTATATTTTCCTGTGTTTTAAACCATTTTGACACTTAGGAAATGCATTATTATGGAGAGACCCCACTACCCAACATTTTTTCTAGGGGGGAGAGCGCTGGGAAACGGGGGTTATTGGGTGCGGGAAAATTACATAAATTGAACATATTTGGTTGTGAATATTAGTTATTATTTTAATACTCTAGAGTTAGCTAGACCTGACCTGACTTAACCTAACCTAATCAGGATCGGGGTAAACTGCCGGAACCTATCCTGGGCAAATTACGGATAAATTTTTACAGCTAATTACGTACGATGCTACAAAACCACTCACTTGTACATAAACACAACTATTATCTGCCCAGGGGGGCTGACTTTATTCTCTGTAAATATTACTCCACAGGGCTAGAATAAAGATTGTTGTAGGATGTGGTTACTTTCTAGTGGATTTGACGAGATCTGTCCACATGGATTAAAAATCCACGTGAGGTGTACTGCAACGGGAGGCTCTCTCTTTTTTTTTTTCCACTGGTGTGTGGACTGCCAGCACACGGGGGTACATTTCCCTTTACATGCAGCAGTGTAAACTTCCTCCCCCTTTATGGTCCCTTCAGGACTGGTCTCATAGAATGTGTGACCCCACTTGTAGCTCTTGTGGTAACATGGACTTGGACCCACACCACTGGCTGTGTGATCAAAGACCTTCCCCCCAATGAAGCCCCCAGACTCCCTGGTCCAGTAAGCTGTGGTCCCATTTCCCTGGGATGTGCTTCGGTAGCCCAGGCATATAGGGCCAGCCCCTCCTTTATTTTAATTTGTTTTTTCACTGTGACCAAAGTGTACCAGGGTTCTGTGGGGCAGGAGGCCATTCTGCCCCGGGACAACAACAACAACAACAACTATTACACATACTATTGCTAAGTCTATCAATGCTGACACACACACACACACACAATGTTATATACCATTGCTGAGACTATAGGTGCTGATATCCCAACACACACACATACACAAACATCAAACCCATGAAATGTTGGTAATATAAAAAAAAAAACACACACACACACACATTATAATCATACCATTGCTAAGTCTATAGGCAGGTCAGGAAGGGAAATACCTAACCTGAAGGCAAAGACGATTCCCGTCCCAGCATGTCCCGGATGACACGAGTCACAGCTGCCCAGTCGGCGGAGTACCAACCCTATTGGGCTTACCCATGTTAAAATTAACGTAGGGGTGGTAACGAAACTTTTTTTGCCGACTGTACCTCTCCCTTGAACGAATCCACATTGCTCCTCAGAAACTTCCTGTCTTATACATTTAGTTAGGCAATATGGTAGGCAATATTACTTTTTACACACACACACACACACACACGTATACAAACCATTGCCAAGTCTACAGCAGTTGATATCCCGACAGCATTGGTCTTGTAGGACTCCGGAATCCTACAGACGATGGCGTGTGTGTATCTGAAGG
>JAWQEG010000702.1:295000-310000 GCA_033782935.1 Petrolisthes cinctipes | reverse complement strand
CCCTGGAGGCAAGAGACCCTAAGTGAACGTAAGTGGGGAACCCAAGTCAAACGTTTGTCAAAAAGGAGGCCCCCAAAACCAGTCTCCTCAACACAACGTATCCGATGACCATACATGATTAAGTCCGGATCGGGGTGGAGCCCTCGGATGCGGCAGAAGTGTATAGCAACCGTCTTGGCAGGAGAAAATCGAAACCATGAGAACCAGCCCAGCGTGACACCCTGTCGAGGGCAAGCTGCATGTGCCGCTCCGCCACTGACATACGGGAAGCAGCAAACCAGACTGCTAGGTTGTCAACGTACATGGAATTGGCTATACCATCCGGAAGGGATGAGGCAATGGCATTAATTGCTACTGCAAACAATGTGACACTGAGGACGCTTCCCTGGGGGACGCCCTCCTCCTGTGCAACGGATGCTGAGAGGGCTGTACCAACCCTCACATTAAAACTGCGACCACTGAGAAACTCCTTAAGAAAGCGTGGAAGGCAACCCCACAGGCCATATGCATGTTGTTGCTGCAGGATGCCATGTTGTCATGTAGTGTCATAGGCTTTCTCTAAATCAAAGAATACACAGACAAGGTGTTGATGTCGTGCAAAGGCCTCGCATGCAGCAGCTTCCAACCTGACCAGAGCATCTGTAGTGGAACGGTGTTTACGAAAGCCAGACTGGGACGGAGACAGAAAACCACCTCGTTCCAGAAAATATATCAGTCTGACATTCACCATCTTCTCAAATAGATTACAAAGACAGGAGGTCAAGGCAATTGGTCGGTAATTGAGGCGTGGCCGGTGTGAGCTGCGAGTCAGGCGGAAGGTTCTGGAGAAGACTTACGGGGATTACTGGAATCAGGGTATAGGGTCACGACTCGGATCGGGAGGTATCAATCAATCAATCAATCAATCAATCAATCAATCGTGTCCTTAACTGAAATATTTGCATATCTGTGTGTAACTGTATGCTTGGATTGCCTGTGTATGTTTATTTGGTGTTGCTTTATATGTGTGTTTATGTAGTAAGTGTTGGTGAGGGTTAGTGTACAGTTGGCGGCAAAAGTCATGTCACCTCACGCAACACTTCTTAAACAATAACATAAAGTTTAATTATCAACTAAACACATTCACCATACTGAAATAATATATCCAGGGGGTAAATTAATATACTTCTATGTTTGTTTTGTTTTTTTTCAGTTTACGAGTCCCTGAAGCTTATATTTCCATACTTAATTCATGACTTGGCAGAAGTGGCGACAGGACATTTACCGCTGTCCGTACACATGGAAGAGAAGAAACAGAGATCTATAAATCACTCCAAAAGAGGACGGCACTTATACTGACACTTGAACTACACGATAAGATCAATATTTCTACTTTCCTCCCGCTTTGTGAAACATATATACACGCTCACTCAAAGGGTCAGTTAACATGCAATCTAACATATATAAAAGATTGGGGTAGCTGAAAGACAATGTAGATGTTCTGGCCATCCATCATGATCATCTAGCCTTTTACTATTGAGTGAGTGAGGGCTGATAATACCCACGCACACATATACACATGCAAATGCTGATGTACAGTCGGCGGCAGAAGTCCTGTCGCCTCACCTGCTTCATCGAGACACGCAGTATTCATGGAGTCAAGAAATTATGCACGTTTTCTACATCTAACAATATCGAGTCCATGAACATCGCGTGCCTCGGTGAAGCAAGTGAGGAGACAGGACTTTTGCCGCCGACTGTACATGCATTCACTTTGAGACTGGAAAACACGGACAGACAACATTGCGATTTAAACATACCGGTATATCATCTCATATTAGGATATTTTATTTCTGAATTAATGGGTATAGTATCAAATCATGCTACACCAGTACGAAATTAATTCTTCAAATCCCCTAAATGGAAAGTCGAGTTTTAACTAAATTTTTGCGGAGTTGCAGTGTAAAGCGACAGAGGAAATTTCTTGCCTTTCGAACAAGTCAGCGGGAAAAAATATGGAAACGCTTGTGTTCTAGAGCTCCTTTACTTGAAACGGAGGAGGACATAATCGCTTAGGTTCACTTTAGAGCATCCTCGTACAGAACCTGACCTCACATACACAGACAGACAACATTTTGAGTTCCCTATTCATGACTTTTAAATCTATGTGGCACCAAAAGCACCAACAACACCACCGCCCTCCCTACATTCACCACACAATCATAAGTTCATTTAGGAGTGCCATCATAAAAATTATTAGCCAATTATAGAAATTTAATAATATCAAGTAGGCAAATAGATGTAGAGATCAGTAAAGGAATTCAAGGACAATGTAAGGTCTTCATCTCCTACGAAATTCCAACAGTTGTCAACAATGTAATTTCCAAACAAACTACGGGTTATACTGAACATTTTATAATTTATTATACAATTTATTATTATAAGATAAGCGGCTAGGTGATGCCATGATATTTATTCCCTTCCTTGGAAACTAAAGGCAGTGCATGAAAGGAAATACTAACAGCAGTAACAAGTGTAATATTAATTAGAGGATAGAACTGGAAAACGTAAATTTCTTTTAGAGATTTGTGATGGCCCCATCACAAATCTCTAAAAGAAATTTACGCAAGGAAGGAGGAAAATATTGGAAAGGTTGTTTCCCTTGGAATGAGTGAAAGATTTTGGTGGACTAATTATGAAAGAGATAAGGCAGGATTCTTGAAAGAAATCCGCGGGGATCAAGATTCTTTGTTCGATGGCGATGGTGTTATCTGTTATACGTAAAAATGTTTCCAATGTGTCTTCAATTAATACCAAAACTGCACTCACCCAAGTGTTCAGGAGAGTCCGTATGATGGCAGGGAAGTTTTCTCCTAGTCCTCCACCTGTTCTTAAGGTCAATGGAATTAAGATCATGGATGGTTTAACAGTGGCCAACACCATGACAGAGACATTTACAAGAGTCTCCAGCCATGACTCTCAACCTTTGGCTGTCAATCATGAGTTGAGAACCCAGGAGCGCACTGTCCTGGATTTCTCAGGGAAGGAGAATGAACGAGAAAAGCCTTGAATTCCTGTCTCTGTAATCTATTTGAGAAGATGGTGAATGTCAGACTGGTATACTTCCTCAAACGGGGTCTTTTTCTGTCTCCGTCCCAGTCTGGCTTTCGTAAACACCGACACACCGTTCCACTACAGATGCTCTGGTCAGGTTGGAAGCTGCTGCATGTGAGGCCTTTGCACGACATCAACACCTTGTCTGTGTATTCTTTGATTTAGAGAAAGCCTATGACACTACATGACAACATGGCATCTTGCAGCAACAACATGCATATGGCCTGTGGGGTCGCCTTCCACGCTTTCTTAAGGAGTTTCTCAGTGGTCGCAGTTTTAATGTGAGGGTTGGTACAGCCCTCTCAGCATCTGTTGTCAGCAGCCTGTCCCATCGGTGGGAGACGGATCTTGCTCATCTTTGCATTGGCCACACACTATTGACTCATGTGTTTTTAAAGGAGAGGGCATCCCCTCCCTACTGTGATGATTGTCTGGTCCCTTTGACAGTAGGCTACGGCATCTTCTTGTTGAGTGTCCCAGCCTTGGGGACCTTCGTCGTAGGCACTTCTCCGAGTACCAGGAGGGTGACGGTTCTTACAGTCTCTCACAGGTGCTCGGGGAGGTGGCTTGTAGTGTGGGAGGGAACACCCTCTTCTATTTATGAATTTTATGATATTTATGGCTTCTTAGATGGTTCAATGTTTTTAATTTTGATTCTTTTATATATTTTACTTAAATTAATCAGGTTATTATAAAAAAAAAAATTGCTTTTAGTTTATATTTTCTTTTAATGATGCTACCTATCCCTTTCGGGGTAATAAAACCTGCCTAATGTGTTTACATATATTATTAATGATGTAGATGACCATATTCAAAATTCTTAGAATTTAATATTATGTTGGAGGGTATATGACCGTGGGTATTGTGCCGCCAGATGCCAAGTGGGATGTATTAATTAATCAATGAATCCAACACAGGGCAACCCCTAGAGGACAGTACCTCTGGTGGGCAGTACTGTTGGCTCGTACTGGCAGCATATTGTATAGCAACCATTTAGTCTGGTCTATCACTGGCGATTTTACTAACATGGGAAGCCCTCTCTCTCCGAAATAGTGGCATAGCAGGGGCCGAAGCCCCCTCTAGTCTAGCTCACCAGGTCTCAGAGACACACAAGCCCCCCACCACGTCAAGGCAGTTCCTCCTGGGGGGGGGGGGGGAGTGGTATGTGGACCCCGTTATGTTATTGGTGGACCTTTTACTTCTTATGAACAATATACATAAATAAATCGGTACTGTCCACTAAGCCTTATGGCTATTTTCACGTGTAAGCAATTAATGGAGTTATTACTGATGACACATAGGAACATATTGCACACATCATAGCTAAACATTCCAACACAAACATTCTTGCCCCAGCCCACTTAACATAAACTTTACAAGACTGTCTTCACATTATGAATATTGTAAGTTTGCCTGCTTCATATCTTTCTTTTCTGGACTCCATGCACTACAACTATCTTGATCTTCACCAATATGATATCCGAGTTAATGGAGTCAAAGAATTCAAGACACGCAGAGCAGACATTATCGTTTATCATATTGTAGGAACTCAAGCACTGTCTGCATGCATACTAATCTTGTACAGTCATGGTCAAAAGTCCTGTAACCTGGTGAATAAAAGCGAGTCATTTGAGTGAATCTTTTGGACCAATATTGCACAGACCCACAGATATAAAGTTTCGGATCATTTTTCGAAGCCATCTCATTGGAAAGTGTTGCAGGACTATTGACCATGACTGTACCAATACCGTCGGGTAAATGGAATAAAAAAGTTGACGGCACTCAGAGCTTTCTTGATTCACCATGTCCAGTGAACTCATGCACTGTTTACTCATGAATATTTTGTATCTATACGTTACCCGAGTTAATGGAGGCAAGAAGTTGACTGCATGCAAGAGTCAAAGTGAACTACACATACTCAGTGAACTCTCGCGTTGCTTGTCCATCAGCATAAACATAACTCACGAAATAAAAAAAAATTGATTCTGAAAGGCTGAAAAATCACTTGAGAAAAGGGTATACTGAACTGTACATATACCAATATGGAGCAGATACAAAATGATGACAAACTGAAGTACTGTTGTGTCCGGTGATGTTACGTGGCTGCAGACCATGGATTAATAGTACCAAATATATCTAAGAGTCTCATGAACTAAGAGAATGACCAAAAAAAAAAAAAAAAAAAAAAAAGGTAGATAATAACTATAAGAAGGCAGCTGCACTTCCAATTTTGCGATCACGAATAGGGGGGTTGGAAAACTTTGGTCTGGCAGAAAAAAAAAAAAAAAAAAAAAAAAAAAAAAAAAAAAAAAAAAAAAAAAAAAAAACAGAAGAGAGTAGAGTTGGAGGTAGAGAAAGAGAGAAGTAAGTACTACGGCACACCAATGTTTGTGCCCTCAGCTGGCTGGTTTGGGTTGACTCTGTGTTTCCCCACCAAGAAAGTTTTGAATTAGTATAACCTTTTAGGAACATTATGAAACAGGAAACCAGATGTTGATGACAATTTCGATGGATAACTATACAGTATACTATAACACTTTCTTACCTGCTTTAGTGCTTTGATGGAGCAATATCAATCATATTAATATACGGTAAATTTACAGAAGAACTGGGTTCACTATATTGTATATTTTAGTATCATTACCCACTATTTTGGACCATTCTAAGACACTTTTATTCTATTGTGTTTCTTTCGGAGATGCCCCTTTTTCGAGATATGCCCCGTTTTACAAACATATTTTGGAAATTAGTCTGACCTTACCTGACCTGACCTAACCTAACCTAGACCACAGCAGACTACCGGGACCTAACCTGGGCAAACTACCGGGACCTAACCTGGGTAAACTACCGGGATATAACCGGTGTAAACTATCATTAAGTGACTGGGGCAAATTTCCGGGACCAAGCCGGATGTGGTAACACTGCGCGATCCCAGCCAAAAACCCAGTTATTCTGTAATAATACCTAATAGACATATACATTTTTGGTTCAATTTGCTTAAAAATATATTTAATAAATATTCAATAAGCCGCTATATACCGGGAAGTGAATAAAGAGAGAAGAAATTAATATTTTGTAATCCATACAATTGCAATATTTCTGTGGACACTCGGAGTTTGCCTCACGATGTGGAATTCCGTGGTCAGCTGTCCACTCCTAAATCCGACACTGAGACTGATACTGATTACGTTAATAAAACCTGGATATAGACCAGTTTATGGGATAAGTATATCAATGAAGAAATAACAACTTGACAACTTCTGACGGCCTGCACTCACCTCGTAGCACCATGCAACATTGTAATCTATTCCTGCATTTAATGTATTGTATATTTAGAAAAAATGTTGACAACGCATTATAAGTGCTGCAGGCATATATATATTTATTACTACCTGTACAGTAATTTAATATTATAATCGCTTATAGAATAATATTATATTTAAATATACTTTGATTAATTCCACATGTAATATTTTCATATCACTTAGGCTATACATAACGAACGATCGTATACATATAATCCTTTATGAAAAATCACAACTGTATCATAATATGAGTTAGTTTTCTGTGACTATAGTTTTATATTTGTTATCCATGAGTCTTAACATCTGACAGCCGAAAGGAACCAGGAGCCCAACCCAACAACCCACCGCCTAAACGTCTTTCCAACTCCCTTAGTCAGGGTCAATTTAGGACGTCGGAATGTCACAATAACCTGATTAACTTAAGTAAAATAGATAAAAGAATAAAAAATAAAAACATTGAACTATCTAAAATGCAATAAATATAAAATTCACAATTTGTGGAGAAGGGCAGCCTCCTGCACAAAGGAAAGTGTGTTCCCTCCCACACAACAAGCCTCCTGCCCGAGGACCTGTGACAGATTATAACAACTATCTCCAACCCGGTAATCGGAGAGGTATGTATGTACAGCCATGGCTCATAGTGCTGGACCATGGTCCAACAAGTGTTGGAGAGCAACTAGACACAGTTCGAAGAAGTGAATTTTCCAAACCATTTTCAACGTTGAGAGAGGTTTAGAAGACTCACTTTTTCGAACTGTGTTCAGTTGCTGTCCAACACTCCTTGAACCCTGGTCCACAACTATCACCCATGGCTGTACATCTGGTTTATAGACATTATAGAATAACTTCAAGAAAACTCCACACTGACGCAAGCCAGTATATGTAAATCCCATAATAGGCTATACAGAAAAAATTACTCGGGTTTTCAGATTGACAGGTGTTCCCTGATCACAACTGCATTGATCCAACTCATGTCTAGCGTCACGATATCGGTCTATTGTCTACATTTTCTTTCACAGTAGGAGTGTTGTGATTTAGTTACCTTCACGTTGCTTTACAGTTATATAACTACACTTAATTATTAGTTATTCTGATGACATGTCTACAGTTAGTTTCCTTCTTTATATCTGTTGTAATATGCATAGAATATTTATGCAACATTCAATTGTACTGGTTTCTGTTGAAATGCTTTTGTATATCCTTGTAGTGCATTCTGTGGGATAGGAAATATTCCTATTCTGAGACTAATAACGCGATATTTCATTGGTTCATAACTCCTAGACTTAGTGAATTTAGGTAATGTGTTGTTTTGTTAGTCATGGAGTGTATGTCATTTGGTAATTAATCAATGGATATCGTTTATGATTTACATATATTATGTTTCTATGTATCACAGTCCAGTGTACACATGCATATAAAAATTCTCAGAAACATGGAGAAGTTATTATTGAATATGAGATGTTACCAACACAAAATCTCTAATAGGCAACTAGTACATCCACAAATGTGACGGTACCACATCCTTGAGTTGGCCACAAGAGGATGACAATTAACTCCTGTACTGTACAATACATGTTCCTTTTTTTCTATTGTGGCACAATATGGATCAATCATCTGGGTAGGAATAGCTAAGTAAGGGAAAACTTTGAATGCGATGAGAGAAAAAAATATATATATAAACAAAACCTTAAGGTGTAGTGAGGATCACTTTATTCATATTGATTATCCCAAGGTACTGATCTTTTACTGCCTAAGTCTTGCACGGTTGCGTAGTACTGGTGTAGACGCTGCTGTTGTTGCACCACCACCACCACCACTACCACCTTACATGGTAGTCCAGTAGGTGTGTGGTAGCCTTTACAATACCATAGTCACTATCATCTTGTTGGACTGTACAATAGTTGTGTTGGCACTCCAGCACCACCATCAATTCATCACTACCTTCTTGCCTGGTAGACTTATTGGACACTTGCTACAACACCCCAACCTTAACTACCTTACCTGACTTTACTGTTGTTACAATAATGTCAATACGTACCAAGTAACATGTCACAAATAACATTTATGTTGTGCAGTAGGTGGGTGACGGCTGTGGTAGTTGTGTTCCTCCTGCCACCATCACCTGTGGAGGGAGGAGAGCTGCAAATGTGGCGAGAAATACTGGTCTCCCATTCTAGGATAACCATGACTAGCGACATTAAGCAACTAGAGAACCCTACCATCCCAGCAGGTGCGATTGCCAACTTCTACTGCCCCAGCTCCTGTCTACGTATGGGTTGGTGTAAAATATGGTGTTCTCATCCTTCTACCAATCCTACCCACTGTATCCTCGCCAACTCGATTGTCATGCCTAAGTACATAGAGTTAAACACTGCTGACGCCATCACTTGCTACACCGCCGGAGAAGTTCAGGATCTGGCCACTAACGTTCTCATCGCTGCAGCAGGGGCACAAGCTCCATGGTTTCCAAATAAACGTAAAGAGAACCTTGTTGACGGCATCTATAATTATCAAGAGGATGACCACTTTTCTACAGCAACAGCATTCGCAGAGAATTGGTTCTTAATAGATTTCACCGAAAACGTAATGATTAGTCAGGTTCTTCTTTTTGCCCCGAATAATCAGTTTGCTGACAAACTTTTCTATGACCTGGAGGTTCGAGTGGGCAACGTGACAGTGACATCTAAGGCAGAATTGGCAGCTTATGACTTGTTTGGTGCGTTTCCTGGGCAAGCATATCCAGGTCAGGTGGTGGACCTGAAGAGCGCCGAATCTGTATCTTGCAGGTTCCTCGGAGTCCAGAAAATGACACAAGATTGGTTTGAATTTGAGGTGGCCCATATTGAAGTGTACTGACGATATTGGTGTCTCAACAGTTTGACCAGTTTTACCAAAAGTAAGGGCCAATGCACAATTAATCATACATAATGCACAGTCGCTATTTATAATTTTCAATCAAGTTTCTACAAGTTTTCCATTGCATGACACTGTTTCTGATCGATAATGGAGGAAGTGTAATGATTGTGAACCGGGTGAATTAATTAGTTACATGGTGTCGTTTGGGAAGACATCAACGTCAAAGTATGTATGGAGGTGAAGCAGGAAACACACCATTGTGTATGTCACTCTGTGTAGGACTGAGAGCAAAGTAGTCAGAACTGAGCGGCATTCCAGCATATGAATTGATAACGAAGAGCAGCACTGTCTAGGGGTGCCGAAGGTTTAATGGTTATCATGTTCGTCTAGCAAACGAGAGATCCCGGGTTCGATTCCCGAGTTGGTGGAATTGACAATTTTTCCAGCCCATTATGTCCCTGTTCACCTAACAGTAAGTAGGTAGCCAGCTGTAAGAGCAAGGATTGTAACCTTGTAGACTGGGAAAAGATATGTTGATGTAACAACACTGACTGTCTTAATGACCTACATAACATAAGGGTCAATAGGCATAAAACACAAAATATTCTTTTAACATTGTTATGTTTGTTGGCTGCAGAAGTATTTCAATTCGGCGTCTCTGTGGTTTGTCAGGAATTCCAGTACACGCACTGCACCAGAATTCTCTCACACACCACTGGCTGTCCAGTAGAGATTATCTGTATATTGATATTGTTATACGATGTCTGTCTTAGCATGGTTCTGGTAAAATGCCTCGAAACTGTACACAAAGACTGATCTTATTAATCCAGATTAAAGGTAGTCTGTAAAAAAAGGAAGAAAGAAGCTTGTGTTAGGCCAGAAATACCTTGTACCACAAAGAGACAGGGAGGTGGGACAACAAGCACAAAGGTAACAGAGGGAAAAAGAGGGATAGTTTAAGAGAGGAAAGGTATTTGCTCAGAACCGAAGGAAAGCAAAAACAAAAAAAATTATCTACCTCATTCCTAGGCCAGCCTATGAGAAGTTGAGACCAGGAAGGTAATCCGGCTAGAGAACATTTTACTACGTCCCCTTAAGGTGGTATTGCCTGGAAAGATGTGGGTAATACTTTCACAGTTTTGTCACCCATTCGAATCCAAGTCAAGTAACTTTGCTCATTTCCACAGGCCCCCTCTTCCTTCTTTTCCTCCGTGCTGGGAGTCCCTCATTTCTGTCTCCTTTGTTTTATAAGGTCTTTCTGGTAAACCACGTTATTTTGCCTTCTCTCTTTCATTCATTCTGTAACTTAATAATCTTTTCACTTTGCTACCAATCACCTGTTTCCATTAGGTATGAATCACGTCTCCTAAATTCGAAACACATTGAAAGGAAGATGTGAATGTGCCACAAATACTACCATTGGAAAGGAGAACATGTAGCTGCTGAGATTTTAATAACTGATTGTGTCCTCAAGTGTCATTAACCAAATCAACCAAGATAGACTGTAACTCGTCCATGGCATTATCCACTAATCAATCAATCCTGTAACTCGTGGTCTATCTCTTCTAGTAGCATTGCATGTACACTTTAGGACTTGTTATATTCTGAGTAATTCAGTATGGAACTGGCCTACGTGACTGATAACAGGCATCATCTTGATGTGTGAATTGGCCTATGTAAATGATAAGAGGTGCTAGCCTGACCAGGGATGATGTACGTCACTAGACACCTGTCTAGACAGCAATGTCTGCCAGACGGACACCTGTCTCTCCCAGTTAATGCTGCCTCGCCCACTCAGCCGGGAGAACTGTGTGAAGGCACCACCACCACCACCACCACCACCTGAACCTTCCCAGCAGGACGCCGAGACGGATGACAACTCGGACACCATGGAGCTCCTACTCCACCTCCACCACTAACAAGGACACCATGGAGCTCCTACTCCACCTCCACCACTAACAAGGACACCACCGACGACACTATGGACCTGGGAGAAGGAAGGGAATGGCAGACGGCCAGGAAGTGGAAGAGGATTAGGAGGACTAAAGACCCACCACCTACTGTCATCGTGGACTGGTGGATGTTCACCTCTCCTCACCTCCACCTTTTCCACCAACACATCTCCCGTTACCAGAACCCCGACGTCTTTCAGGTCAGGGAAGTATGGTCGAGTAGGACGACATCGAGGAACACCTTCTAAACATCATCATTAACTGTCGCAAACAACATCAACAACAACATCAAGACATTATCGGGAGGAAGAGAAAAGGGAGAGATAAAGAGAAGGAAGGAAAAATACCCCAGAACAGGAAGGCAAAGACACCACACATCACACACGTATACTTCAAAACACACACACCCTGACACACGTACACTCCTCCACATACACACACATACACCCACTCTATAAATATATCGCCTTAATGACGATTACGTAGTCGATAGGCATTAAGCCCAAATAACAACAACAAATATCAACAAGCAAATCAGAACTGGATCTGATAACGAGGAAGGGAGAACAACAGAAAGCAGCTACTGTGAAGGGAAGTGACTTAAATTTTATTTTGTCATTCTATTGTACAAACTCTTCAACCAAATCTGTATACTTTGTGCTCGACAAAAGTTAAGATATATCCATGAGGTTATTTAAGTGTTGCTGTAGCCTACAGAGGACTACACCACGACTGGTGTTGTTGGAAATGACATGTGTGGATGGATGGATGGTTACTATATGGACCCAGACACCATTGTGATATAAGGAATGAGGATTTCCTTAACTTACCAACACATCACCATAAAGCATTTGTGTCAACACTTTCTACGGAGTTAAAGTCTCTTAACCTTGTAGTAAATATCTCTTTAGATAAAATAACTGTTGTTTCAGACAAAGTAAAGTTCCTTAAATATTTAAATGATTCAAAGTTTACCTCCACACTAGATAATTTGTTACCTGTGCATCTATCAAAAGAAGTTGTATTTCCTCTCCATATCATTCCAACACTCACTTTAATTGTTTGTACCATTGTCTTCATCTGGTGTATATGGAAGGTGTATGCTTGGTACCGACAATTATCTGCTCGTGAGAGACAGAGACAAGTGACCGAAGGTAATGAGGATACAAATGTATAGGTTAATTACACATTCTTACATATTTAGACAGGATGTATTTAATAAATATATATTGTACATGTTATAATCCTTATTCTCTGTAGAAATAATAATATAAAACTATCCACAGACTGCATGTGTTACCAATAATATATATATATATATATGTATGTATGTATGTAATATTCCTTCGAGGGCGAAGGATGGTTGTGGCCGAGCATTGTACCGGTTATACTACATAATTATAATAACTACATATAATACCTACATGTAATACCTACATAGGTAGTGACTCATATGCATGTACCCTCACATGATCGCTCAAACTAGCTGACCTAAGCATTAACGGGTTGGAGACAGGATAGATCTGATGATGGGAACTAAGCTTCATCACCAATTAGTGACGTCACACACAAGTCACGAGGTACGAGAGAGTTCCTAATGTGTCTCCAATACAGCAGTCAGTTAGAGATAGCCAATAGCTACACAGGCATCTCATAGCTCTCTCTCTCTCTCTTTAAGTTAGCTCTAAAGTCTAACTAACACTTTTGTGAATCTGTAACACTACTTGGGTTATTAATAAAATCTTGTTAAACTAAGAACAAGTGCTTGCTAACTCTCCACACCATATAATCTATTCTAAAAATACTCTGAAGAGACATACAGCCAGCCACAGCAACAACGACAGTAACGAGTACTTCAGTTCAGCTGTCAACATTGATGTGTAAGTGAACCACACTCACAAGTACAGACATAATGAAGTAGTCACTTCAAATGGGTCCCTTACTGAGCATAGAATAAGGCACACCTCTGTACACACAGTCTCATCCTACCCTATGCTCAGTGAGGGACCCCCATATCAGGTGTATCTGTTTCATATGTCTGGAACTATACATCCTTTACAGTGACACCGTTGTTGTGCCTCGTGTCACTCCTTCACACTGTCCTCATCACCACTTGTACAGCCAGCAGCATAAATTCGCATTCATCTCATGTACAAATGGTAGTGTGACCAGATATTTGCTTTCTGAACCAGATTCTATTCTAACAACAACATATGTAATTTACCATATGAGAAGTATATCTGTCATCTCTACATTCAAATTGTATTAAATCACTATAGGCCATACATACGCAGGTGGAAATGAAGCCAACTTATGCTGCCGACCGTACACCCTTTATAGTGGACACCATTGTTTGGCTTCATCTCTCTACTTCTTATCAATCCTTGTTAACTGTCTCCCTCCCCCACACGTACTGTACATACATCATTTACAGTTACACCATTGTTCTGCTTCATATCAATCCTTGCCACCCTCACCATCCCTATATGTACATCCTTTACAGTTACACCATTGTTCTGCTTCGTATCAATCCTTGCCATCCTCACCATCCCTATATGTACATCCTTTACAGTTACACCATTGTTCTGCTTCGTATCAATCCTTGCCACCCTCACCATCCCTATATGTACATCCTTTACAGTGACATTGTTGATTTGCCTCGTCGTCCACCTCCATCTTGACCCTCCACAGTGTGTTCATGAGGATTGACTTGGCTCCCAGGACAGTCTTGAACATTGAGGATATAAACTTGATGAAGCCCGTGTCTCTGGGTTTTTCTAGACCCCACTGACGTCTGTTTTTCATCACCGATACAAACTCGTCATGGCTCAGTTGCCCGTCATCTGAAAAGGACATCATAGAAATAGTTAGTTGCAATGTGAATGGATTAAACTTTTTATGCTAAGCCTATTACAATATGCAAAGGGTAGGCGGGACTCATGAGAATTCAATTACTACAACCACACACACACATCACGAAAACATAACAGAAGAATGAAGCACAAGCATACAGACAAATATTTACATTATGACCTACTTAATTAAATTGGTGCTTGCTGTCCCACCATCTCACGCTATCTATCACCTTCTCCCTCGTCCTATACAGGGTTTTCCAGGCCAGAGACGGTCTTTTTCAAATCCTCAACTAAAAATTCCCCCCTTATATTTTCCCACTAGTTCTCCTCAAGTTCCTCTCTCTTATCATTCTGTTTTCTTTTTCTTCTTTTCCTCATCATCCCGTTCTCTGCCCTCCTTAATTAACTTTTCTTTTTCTTTTCATTCCCTTCTTTGCAGCCTCTCACTATTTACTATTTACCATTCATTCATTCATTCATTACAGTACTCACCTCCTTATTAACTAACTCACTCTTAATCCTACTCTCTCTTTTCACCGTCTCTCATATAAATTTTTCCTTCCTCCACCACTCCAAAACTCAATCAAGCCTTACACTTTATGATCAAACTCTAATTCAACTCTCCACACACGCAATCCAAAATATATATCCAGGCTTGCTTTGAATAGCCTAATGATCGAGTATTAATTAAGCGAGCTCAAGCAAATATGAAACAGGATAATGTGTGTTGTAATTGGTTCACTAGTATGTCAAATGATTCGAAACTTCAGCAAGACCTGGATACAAGACCTATTCGGCACTATAAGCTATGATCAACAACACCATGTATGTTCTTGCATAAGGACCATAATAATGTTAAAGTTTATATCCTTACCATTTTCATCAAAGAGTGCAAATATCACGTTGATGACATTATCAGACAACTGGACACCTGCAACA
>JAWQEG010000702.1:285000-292500 GCA_033782935.1 Petrolisthes cinctipes | reverse complement strand
TTAAGGGGGTGCGGTAAAAAGGGGGACAGGCTTGGGGGGTGGGGGGGGGGGGGGGTTTGGCGGGTGCGGTAAATAGGGGGACAGGCTTGGGGGGTGGGGAGGGGGGGGGGGGTTTGGCGGGTGCGGTAAAAAGGGGGACAGGCTTGGGGGGGAGGGGCGGGGTTTGGCGGGTGCGGTAAAAAGGGGGACAGGCTTGGGGGGGGTAGAAAACCTGTCCTCTATTCCCACACCTCCGCCCCAAGCCTGTCCCCCTACTCCCGCACCCCCCAAACCCCCACCCCCCCAAGCCTGTCCCCCTACTCCCGCACCCCCCAAAAAAACCCCAAGCTTGTCCCCCTACTACCGCACCCCCCTAACCCCCCCCCCCAAGCCTGTCCCCCTATTCCCGCACCCCCTTAATGGCAGACAATCTCATTTAGATTAATTAAGGGGAGGTTTTCTTGTTGGTGAATTGGAAGGTTTCTGATTCCTCCAAACTATTCCACCAAACAGATCGATCCTTCTATTATTAGTGCCACTGAGGGCGTCTGCTGTTTCCTGGCATAGTTAGGAGGAGTCAGCAGTAGCCCTCCTCCAATATTCTGTGTGGGTTGTGTATGTATGTATGTATGTATGTACAGTTGGCCACACATGAATCTGGTACGCCTCGCTACTTCTGAGATACCTACAACAGGAATGAAAGTGAGCAAAAGTTATAATAGTTTGTTGACAAGCAGATAGTAATAATAATATTTTACTGTCTGCCTGTCAACAAACTACATCTTTTTTCACTTTCCTTTCTTTTGTAGCCAAGCACCTCACAAGTAACGAGCCATACCAGCTTCACGTGTGGCCTACTGTACCTGAACTACAAGTCATTGATTAAAAAAAAAAAAAAAAAAAAAAAAAAAAAAAAAACTCATTGATATAGAATTCGTACACATGCTGTTTGTTGTTTTCGAGGCTTTATAAGATATGGAAAATGTAAGGTTGTTGTTTTTGAGGCTTTATGTGATATGGAAAATGTAAGACTAAGTAACTGCAATACAACTTTATTATGATTTGGTTTGTTGTTTTGCAAATCACCGAGTCACTTATGGTAGATCATTCATAGCAGTACTTGCACAATTATGACCTCTTTTCTCTTTCCATATAGCCTGTGTAAGATAATGACCTCTTTTCTCTTTACATATAGCCTGTGTAAGATATGACCTCTTTTTTTTTTTTTTTACATATAGCTTGTGTAAGAATAATGACCTCTTTTCTCTTTACATATAGCCTGTGTAAGATAATGACCTCTTTTCTCTTTCCATTTAGCCTGTGTAAGAATAATGACCTTTTTTCTCTTTCCATTTAGCCTGTGTAAGAATAATGACCTCTTTTCTCTTTCCATATATCCTATGTTAAGACCGTACCTTGAATGTTTCCTTAACCTTCTTTAGCATTGAAGTTTTCTTGTGGTCAGGGAAGCCTCCATAAACCAACAACAACTCTGCAAAGTCTTTTTCACTTATGAGTCCCGCATCGTTTGTTCTTATGCGGCGAAACTGAAAGGAAACGTAACATATTTTTGTAATTGTACAAGACATACTTACTTAGAATATTTGGGTCGTATGCAGGAACGTTCATGGTGTTTACGATGGTTTGGTATAGTACTACCAGCACAACTTCACCATAGATACAATACAGAGCCATCGTACCAGTACCACACCATCGTTAACACCATGAATGTTCTTGCATACTACCCTTTTTTTAGACAATTCTATTATATACATTTGCACGAATGGGTTAAAAATTTGAATACATGCTTTAGTTATGATCAATGCAACTTTCAATTTATATCTTGTGCAGAATATGTAAATGTTTATATTCTTTGGGCCGTATGCAAGAACATTGGTGGTGTTGACGATGGAGTAGTACCAGTACAACGGCTCTATTGTTGTTTGTCTATGGAGTCATTGTGTCGGTACCACTCCATCATTAACACCATCCAAGTTCTTACATACATACGACCCCTTTAGTCTTAGTCCACACACTCCCTAACTTCTTTCCATCTACCATCATCATCACCACTTTACCTCTAAGCTGTGAACTTCCTGCTGGAGTTGTTGTTGAAAGGATAAGAATTCATCAATGGTAAGCTTATCCTTCAGGTCTGGCCCAAAGAAGTATTTGCCAAGAGTCGAATTAACACCCTGTAATAAAAACAACTTAGATTAAATTGAAATACATTTACATTATTGGGTACAGATTGTAACATCGAATAGGGTACAGATGGAAACACCTTATTGGATACACATTAATGGGTACAGTTCAGATGGAATTTGTATAATTTCCATACTGTTCAGGTTGTCCAAAAAGTCTTTCCATAACTGATAACTAAAATTTCTATAGTTTTTAATGTTTCTCCAAAGCATGCTATGAAAAGGGACCAGATTAACACAAACAATAGTGTACTCATGTTGCTTGGAATAGTTTGAAGGAGGAATTAATTACTCCAGATTTACCAATAACACTGTACTTATTGTAACCTTAATAAACTCACTATCACCAACACCATATTCATAGCGGTCTTTGTTGTTGTTGTGTATGTTGTATTTTGTGTATGTGTATGTCAGGTTTCATTCCATCTAATACCTCCGTAGTTGGGTATTGCCTGCAGTGATCTCATCCACCCCTGTATGGAGTATGGCTCTCATGTGTGGAGTGGATCAACCTTCACACCACTCCTGGACAAGGTGGAATCAAAGGCCTTTCGTCTTATCAACTCTTTCCCTCTTCCAGATTCACTACAGCCTCTCTCTCTCTCTTCGCTATTACACAGGACATTGCTCTTTTGAACTGTCTCAATGTATGCTTCCTGCCATCAGGAGAACATGCAACACTCACCATGCCTCTTGTCCTCACCCCTTTTCTGTTCAACTCCCTAATGCAAGAGTTAACCGATACTCTCAGTCTTTCATATACACAACTGGTCAACTCTGGAACACTCTACCCTCATCCATCTTTCCTCATTACTACGACTTATGCTTCTTCCACCGCAATGTGCCAAGGCATCTCGAACCAAATTGGACATGATTTTGACTTACTCCTTTATTTTTACAGATGAGGAAGATTAGCGAACTCCCAGGTGACAGGAAAAATAGCACAGATATTCAGATATTTGTAAATTTTAACACTGTAATAATTATTGAATAAAGTACTAACTAACCTTATAATATTTATTGTATAAAGTACTGTACTAACCTTATATATGTTACCAGTGATAGAGTGGTCTTTGTGTCTTGTTCCAGTAGCTGTGTTGTTAAGGAGGAGTGTTGTCACTTTGTTAAATTCATCACAGTCCACTGTTCCATCACCGTTCCAGTCGTATATGTTGAAGACAATCTTGAATTCTCGTTGTGAGGCTGTAACGGGAAGCAGGTCACCAGTAATTAAGATGAATTAGTCATCATTATGACAATGTTTATTTTATTTTAATTTTTTTGAAGGAAGAACGAGCATCATCAATGGAAAAGTGCAGTGTTGGTGATTCTCGAGCAACTGATTCCTCTAGACTATTCCAAGCAACAGGCCACTATTATAATTTTTGTTAACTTAGCACTCTTTCCTGGTATAGTTTGGAGGAATCAAGGAGCTCTAATGTATGTACCAATAGTATATTATCCCCGTAAACTCATTAGTACTGTACATGTTCTTATCGGCAAAAAAGTAAATGAAATTTCTTATAAAAAAGTAGGTTATAGTGTGTACCTGAAAGTCTGCTTGGTGTAGCTGTGCCAGACTTTCCTTTCCAATACAACACTCATGAATATAGATCTACTTGTACTGTGAACAAACCGATCTGGCCAACACCCTTATGGCAGACTGGAGAAGCACATATACCTCCCTTCCAAACTAAAATGAGCTGTACATTAGTGACCAAAAGTACCCACCTGAGAGTACAGTAAGTAGGAAGATATAATCGGAGAAGGAGATGAGACCCGCTGTGTCCAATTTGTGGAAAATGGAATCCTTGTCCAGCGTTTGGTCCAGCATGTCGGCAACGCTCTGAAACGGTAAAAATAATTGAGAATATATAATAAATTAACGCATTGCAACAGTAAAAAAAATATACGGTTGAAGATAATTATAGTCATCTTGATATTTTGTAGTAGCAGTGGGACATTGTTAGAAAGATGGAAGAATGAGTAGGTAGAAAGGAATGGAAGAAGGGTGAAAATGTAGCTGTGAATTAAATATTGATATTTTGTAACAGTGGGTAGTTAGTAGAAGATAGAATAATATTGAGTAAAGGTATGTAGAAAGGAATAGAGGGAAGGAAATGATTGAGGGGACAGAGAAGGTAAAGACTGCTGGGTTAAGGAAGGATGGATGGATGGGGAGTGCAGCAAACGAAATAGTATGTACTCTAAATTGATCTCACACAGAAGGAAGGGTGTTGTATGGTATTTGTCTAGTAATTCCGCATTTGCCATATTAGGGTAATAATAATACATTAATCATCATCATCATCATCATCAATACACCATTTGCTGTTTTTCCAAGGGGTCGGGGGTAAGGGGGGGGGTAAGGGGGGGGGTAAGGGGGGGGCTCCAACTTGTATCGACCACTTCATTTTACACTCAGCCTTACATTGAAGACCACTAATAAATGTTTTCCCAGGCTTCTTCTAGCTGTTATTCATTACCATTACAGACTCAAGTGACTTATTTACTGAACCAATTGAACCACTCCATCGTCTACACCACCAATGTTCTTGCCAACGACTCATAATAAACCGATTTGTATATCATTTAATATTTATAACTCTGACTGACTTGAGAACCTTCATCAAATAATTATCTAGCTAAAGGTGAGACGAACACTTGTTTTTTTTTTTCAGGACACGTTTAACCATCATAAGGTCACATTAATTTTATACTCGTGGGTGACTGGGTGCTAATTTAATATACAAACTTCCCTAACTTGTGTCTACTACTATCCTATCCCTCCTCTCTCTACCCCCACCTACTTAATTAACCCTTATCAAGCATAGAAAAGGATGCATCTCTACACACACACACACACACACACACACCTCTACACACATACATAACGTCCCATCCTACCCTATGCTCAATGAGGTGTAAATGCTGATGGGAGGAGTGAAGGGTAACATGAAAGTAAACCATGCAAACAGTATCAATAAAATTAACTTACCTTTGAATCATACTTCCTGAACTGGTCCAACCCAAGGCCTGTAAATATCAATACAAGAGATAAATATTAATACAAGAAATAAATATCATTACAAAAGATAAATATTAATACATGAGATAATAATGTTCAGTCCACACTCTCTACTGTTCTTTACCAGATTTCGTCGATTTTGGACTTATTGTGTCATCGTAACTTGACTGTCAAATTTTTATGGGTGCCATCCCATGTAGGTTTACGTCACAATGGTACAGTTGACAGACTCGCAAAGAAAGCCTGCCATCTGCCTCCTCGTGGTGCTGGACGTCGTCTCTCCCTGACATGTTACCTCTCTAAAGTCCGCTCCGCCGCTCTCCTCCCTGTACGGCGACGCAGGGATGCAGAGAGGCCCTTCAGCATCTCCATCACCCATTATGAGTCTGTCTGCCATCACAAATATTCCTACCGTCGTCGAGGCCTCATGGTTCGGAGGCACAATGTAGTCTCTGCTCGTTTGAGGCTTGGCTACCGGCCACCGTGGCAGGTTGCTGGGATGCAGGGTGAGCCTCCCTTCACTGAGTGTCGCTTGTGTCGAGCACCTTGTGCTAACACTGTAGAGCACTAATGCCTAGCCTGCCCCACTGTCCGACACTTGCTGCCCCAGGGCCTGCCACTTGATGTGGTTTGTCGACACCTGCTGAACCACCAGGTTCTGGAGGAACTTCTGGTGCGCCACCCTCGTTTTGGTGGATTTAAGTAGGTCATAATGTAAATATTTGTCTGTATTCCTGTGTTTCACTCTGTTATGTTTTCGTGGTGTGTGTGTGTGTGTGTGTGGTCATTGGAGTTTGATGGGTCCCGCCTACCCTTATAAATAGAAAATAAATACTTTCCATATATTTGTTGTTTCGCTGCAATATTTGAAGGTCTCTACAAATATCTTCAGTTTTCTGACTACATTACAGAGTCCCTTAATTGTTCTTACCTTCGGGCTGTTTGACTCCTGGGGTGAGGGCTCGCATGAAGTCATCTGGTGTCATCATTATGTTGGTGTTGGTGGTTCCGTCATCATTCCTCTCCACCAACTACACCGTCGCAAAGTAACGGAAGATTTTGTCTGAGGTGGAGAAGGCACGTAACCGGTTCTCATACTTGATGATCTGATGAGACAAAAAAAAAAAAAAAAGATGAATACAAGGTAATGAATATGATTTAAAAGAAAATAATATAACATGGTAATGGATTTGAACAAAAATTAATACAACAAAGTAATGTACAGAATATGAATAGAAATTAATAAAACAAAGTAATTAATATGTATAAAAATTAATACAACAAAATAATGATTATGAACCAAAATTATTACAACAAAATAATGAATATGTAATAAATATGAATACAATTAAGTAATGAATATGAATAAAAATCTACACATCATGAAAAAAAAAAAAAATTATATATTACTCTCAGCTAAGCCAGCCTTCACTATCTAAATAATAATAATAATAATAATAATAATAATAATAATAATAATAATAATAATAATAATACCGTAATAATAAAATAAGATTACTCTCCCTTTAACCATCCATCCATCCACTCTCTCAGAATATGTAAACAAGGATCTCTAGCCCACCTGAGTCGAAGTCTGAGATCTGGAGTAGACGGTTTCTGGATGACAGCCCACGCACTCAAAGCCTCCATTGGTTCATAATGTGTGTGGCTTTACGATGGTTTAGGTGGGCTGTCGTCCAGAAGCAGCCTACTTCAGATCTCGTGCTTCGACCCAGGTGAGCTAGGGATGGAGGATTGCGAGTGTACAGTCACGACTAAAAGTCCTGTCTCTGGTGAACGAAAGTGAACCATTTGGGTGAATCTTATGAACCAAATATTACAGAGATCAACAGTTTTAGTTTCGCACCACTTATAGAGGCCACTTGATTCCAAGGTGTTGTACGATTATTAGCCAGGACTGAATATTTCCATATTATTGATAATAATAATAATAACAATAATAATAACATATTCTCTCATGATATACATATCTAAATCCAAAATTTATTTAAGATATATTTTAAAAATGTAAAATATACTCACCTATAATAATATCTGTAACAAATATATTTAAATAAAAAAAATATATATTTTTGTGTAAAATACAATGTGTTGTGATAAAGCTAAGGTGATTCAGTATCTCTCCAATTGACCATAAATAAGAGGCTCACTCTACCATTAAATTATTGATGTATTTCTTTTGCATAATTCTTCCATATACTAACACAATTATTAACCAAAGGTAGGAATAAATAATAAAATATTCTCATCTTGCACAATAATTAAGAA